>JAGHQL010000031.1:0-117883 GCA_020080175.1 Glutinoglossum americanum | reverse complement strand
GGGGTAGACTGAGTATGGTGAGGGGATGGTGGTTGGGGTGGGGGAGGGTGTGGACGGGGGGTCGGCGGGGGGGGGGGGGTGCGAGAAATATGGCAGCTGGCATCATCATTGATTTGTTAGCATCTGTAAGCGGTGCTAGAGCTCTTCACTTCTGGAGGCTAGTTCTTTCGAAGGTATTAACTATATGTATAGGCTTTTTACTGATACCATACGTACGGCAAACAAATCAAACACCGAACCGGTTTCCTGCTGGTCAATCACCAGAGCGATCTGTGAGGTTTCTACTCAAAGGTCCCATCCCTCATTAGGGCCTTTAGAATCTGGCTCCCAGCTCCCTCTATTGCCGATTCGACTTCTCCTTCTCCAACACAGCTCCCAACCTTTCTCTCGTCTCCATTTCCAAAGCCACCTAACCTTCCCCGCTTACTCGGAGTACGCAATAACCCTGAACTCCCCCCCTTACCGGAGTCAAGGATGGTGATCAGCGATAGCGTTTCGAGACTGCTTATCACATCTCTGAACTCGGTGTTCGTCAGCGGGTGTAACATATTGTCTCTCCTACACAAGGATGTATATGTCTCGAAGAGCGACCTGATCGACGGTGCGGTGTTGTTCCTGCCGGCCTTGGAGGGTGTGGATGGTAGGGTCGATGCGATTGTGCGCGAGCGCTTCTCATGTGCTATCAGTGCGCAAAGGACGGCCTTCTGCTGCAAGTTGAGTGACTTAAATCGTTGTTCCGAACCGTTCCCAAATGCTGCGGATGAGATGCGCGCGATATGAGCAATTGATGCCCGGGGAGCCGTTTCTGGGGTTAAGTTCGCTAATGACGCCATGAGAGAAGACTGCTGTGAGAGCGGGTGAGATTTGGGAGAAGAGGTCGAATACGGCGAGGAGAGATTCATGTTCTCTACTAGGGGTGACTTAGATGGACTAAGCATAAGAGCCTGGTCATTAAGCTCTTGGAACTTCTGCTTTGTTTCTGACTCAATCAGATCGATTGCACGGCGGCAAATATCGAAAACCTTGCGAAGATCACCAGTTTGGCTAGCAACTTTCTTGGAGCAGAGTTGGATGGCCGCTGGATGAAGAAATGGTATATAGCTCGCAGTCGTAGCGCTCTGTTCATCGTGCTCTGGTATAAGGGACTGTAGCCGGGTAGTAATGATAGATGCAATCTGGGGGGCCGTGTAAGGAAGGAAAGGCAATAGCTGAGGTTTCAGTTTGCGTGCCTTGAGACGAGGCAAGCAGCGGTCTGTAAGGTCCAATGCATTCGCAATGCCAATGAGGATGAGCCGAGAGGAGCGATGTAACGACCACCCGAAGATTGTGTACAGGATTTCGATGTCCAGTGTTAGGAGATGGTCAATCTCATCCAGAGTGACAATGAAAACTTCCTTAGTGGTCTTTTTGGGTATAAACATTCCTTGGAGTATCCTAGCTTCATCTCCTTCCCAGTCATCACTGTCTTCGCAAAGATCCGCTACTAATTTGCTGAAGATATCTCCGGAATTCTTCACAGTCATGCAGTTGATATATGCAGTCTTCACCAAGTCCTGGCCAGTGTAACCGCCAGCGATTTCGGTCACCAGCGCACTCTTTCCTGTGCCAGGTGGCCCGCTCACGTATATGCAACCCCCCGAGCTTGACTCGATTCTAGTCTGGATAAAATGGTTGAGTTCTTTTCGTTCCTCAATACGCCCCACAAGTCTCCCTGGATTCGCGCTGCGTACGAAGAGCTGACGTGCCGCGGCATAGACGGTAGGCACCGTGGATCTTGGTGTCATAGGCGTCCGAGGAGTCCGTGGGGTGAAAAGTTTGCCGACAGCGACGCGGTGTCGAGGTGTGACCGGCTGCTTTTTGGATAGAGCATCTCGGCGTCTGGGTGTTTGTGGGGATGTGATTAATGTTACTTTCGTATTCTCGTCTGTGCGTGTAGTTAGTACATATCCTTAGGAATATTGGACTGGGGCCACAACTTACCGAAGGCAGGTTTGGTGACCTTGAAGTGTGTATTGATCTTCGTTGGGGAGAGAGGGATTCTCGCGCCTGAAATTGTATGTTTGACTGGTAGAGACGCCTCTTTGGGCGCCTTGCCCGGAGACTTGAACAGTGCCCCGTCCTCAACATCATCCACTTGCATAACATCACCATTCTGAGCTGCTTTCTCTGTAACTCGTGTGATAAAAGGATTTTCGTTCTCATTGGTACAGACCGAAACCTGTGAGCGACGCTTGACGCGTGACGGAGATCTCGAAATCGAAGCTGCACAAGCAAAGTCAGTCTCAAATCCGGAAGGACTCTGTCAGGTTCAAAGGAAATACCGGATGCGCCTGAGCTTCTCGTCCGCTTGCCCAGTACAGAAGACGCCATGGTCCGGAAGTTCCTGCTGTGACTGAGCGATAGAAGGCGTGACGGAGGGAGAGGACTCTAAGGTGTCAACCAAATTAGAGAAGTCGCGAAAAGAGAAGTGGTTGGCGCGTCCGTCTTAGCGCGTCGCGCGTTGAGTGGTCTTGGCCAGCCCAGACCCGAAACGGCAAAACAACAACATGAAGAATTTCACGTCACCTGACCGCGGACAAACATTCAGAGAATGTACTCGGAAGCATTGCCATTCACATGCCTCATGACAGAATACAGATACCCTGACACGAATCCGCTGGAATCTGAGGGAGCCCTTCCACACAGAACAGCGCGGAGCACCTCGCCTTCCATCCGTTGTCTGAGAGCCGGAGCTGAAAATAGTCCTGGGCCGGCAAACATCGGGCCCCTGTCTCCTAGGCACGGTACAACTCCACCTTGATACGGCCATTGACTGTCTGTTTGACGCCTCGAAAATCCAGGGTATTGGGCGGGAAGCTGCAGGAGGTTTTCCTGCGATTATGTAACGCGTATACACCGGCTGATAGGTCTTTCTTGGGACAAGTACTCCAACCGATATACGGTTTGGGAGCGTCAGACGTTATTTGAAATCTGGATAGAGGGGCCTCGCGAAGGCTCGTAGGGCTAGCATGGCCTTCCTCGGGTTTACCTTGACGCTCTCATGCGATGGTGAGAGAAGATATCACTTCTAGCGTTCGACTGAGTCTGTGTGGTCTTACCAGCTCACCTTCCACGCGTGACCATTCGACGCAACAACTCCTTAGCTATTCAGTGAATTCACCTCTCTTATCTAATATATCCCAAGTTTCCCTAGTTGCCTCTAGGTATACCGTGCGCTTACATGTTCATGTACTCGCACCCACATGTCCACAAACGACATCACGTTGTGATTTTCTCTCCAAGTTTGCTCCAGTCTCAACCATGCTTACGAGCTAGGATATGAGCGATGGAAGACTAACCCTCAATAACCGTAATTCCCGGCCTTCGGCCAGTTTCCAAAGCCACTATTGTATAAACGACCTGGTGCGTTTGCTTTTTCTTCATGCTGCTGTCATTGCTGAGGGGCTTGGTGCTCTATACATTGTGGTGCGAGGTGGAGCTGGATGGCAAATAATGACACTTCATGGTGGCCCGGAGGTACTTTATAAGAGAGGGCAATCTTCCCACACAAGGCGGACAACTTCCATTGTTAGATACACGACCGATTTTACTAGTTCCAATTACAGGCGCCTTAACTTTAGGGCTTTCCTAGAGGAACTCAGGACTCTGCTTGCTCCACTCATCGCCTCGGGTCTACGGCCATGCCTATGTTCTCGCCTAGTCGCGGCTTCGAGGGTCGCTCCTTTGGTTGCCTTTGCGGAGGCGGAGGTGGAGGTAGTGACCTTGATCGAGATAAATATGGTTGTCAATTTTGCAGGATCTTCAATAAGGAGTGTCCTGAATTTGTACTGCTCCCCATTCCCACCTCACCCCACTCTGCGCGGATCAGGTCCTAGGGTCAGGAGGCTAACTTTGAATCCAGCCCTTTTCCTCACATCGGATGTATGTTTCAAACGAATATAAGCTACTTCACCGTTTCTACATGGGTGGCGGACGAGACCGGCCGTCGTTGCACAGGGCTCTCGGGGCATTGAGGACAGTGATCTCGGTCCTCGAAAATATGATGGTGCACTCTAGGCTGTACGGGCTCGAAAGGACCGTGCAACGCTTGTGTGAGTTGGAACGGAAAACAGAGTGTTTTTATACCCCACAATCTCCATTTATACCCTACTTTTAGCGTCACCGGAGCGGAATGGGTTCGGCAAATTGTGAATCGGTCCACTTGGTATTCGAGAGGTGGGCATCTGTGGGAAGGAAATAGAAGGGACTATCTTGTGTAATTCTGGTACATGGACATCAAATCGTGGGGATTCGCTTATCTGACGCGTGAATTGCTCATGTGTAAAATCAACGCAATAGCCAAAATTGTGACTGACCAGAAAAATGAAGGAGGCACCCGCTGTGATCTATGAGCAACTAGTAAACCACCTGCTTGAAGCGATGCCACCCCATTTCTTAGGCCCCGTATTCTAACCGTGGAATAACCACCGGACCATACTTCATCGGCACGGAATAAATACCATCCCCTTGAACCATAAAATCGACCGCTAGACTCAGCTTTGAGGCGTGTTGTTCCGGCTGCGGCTGTTGCTGGTATTGCTGGCCGACGAGATCGGGATCAAACGCAACGAACGCGGCATAATTGCGACGGCCCATAAGTTTCTTCATTTCACGGGCGGTGCCGTTGACGTCCGTCAGGAAGATCTCCATCATGTCCTCTTTTGTGTCAGAGACGCTGTTGTTAGAACGCTGGCCATTCTGCGGAATATAGAGGACTTTGTTGTTGTGTAGCATCTTGAGCAAGTAGGATGGCGGTGGTACGTTAACGATCGCGCTGGAGATGATTTGATACATGGTTTTGTGATCAGAGGGGTGGGATGGGTCGTGCACAAGGCCTGCACCGCAGCAATTTACATCTGTTTTTGGGACAAAGAGGGTTAGCGTGTGGTAGTTTTGGAAGTTGCGTAGAGATCTCCTTACCTCCGCTGAGAAAAGTCATTCGGATACTCTTCTGATGCGCTATGCCCTGCAGGGTCCTGATGAGGTATGTACGCTCGAGATCCTATGATTGGTGTTAGCGTAACTCATGGAAGAGCAACATCTAGTGGGGCTGACCTTGGATTCATGGGTCCACTGATCTCTCAATTCATCGAGCATATCAATTTCTCCAAACGGGCTCAAAATACCGCCCATTAGTCCAGATTTCCCCACCGCCTTCTTCACGGAGTTGAACCCTTCTCCAACCACAGTCTTAGCTCCCACAACTCCCGCGACTGAACTTGTGACTTTCCCCAAAACATTGTAGGCTCCAGTCATAGCTTTCTTTCCTGTTGCTACAGTATTTGCGAGAGATTCTGCAGCCTCCATACGTGGATAGACGATCGGGACCGAAATCATCCATATACAATGCTGCACACTAGGTGGGAGCATCGCGACCTTCGGGAACAGTCCTTGATACGTGGGACCGGCCATAACTTGATGGGGGTTTCGCTCAGATCTGCAATCAGGCCCGACAACAACAACCGCCGGTCCGAGGTATTTGACGAAATGCCAACCGGTGCCCGTGATGGTAAACAAGTCTTGGTCGTTGCTAACGTTGCGAAGGATTTCAAGGGTCGTGTGATGCTGGAAAAGGAGATACATCTCGATGCCTATTCTGCCAATATTCTTGAACATGTTGGAGAACTGCATATATTCCGGGTAAGACCCGAAACCGTCGAAGCTGCGGGTTCAATCATCAGTCATGGATGGGGAGATCGCTCCAATTCGAGGGTAACTCACATGTCATGATCGTCGATCTGCAGAATATGGGGGATTTGGGCAAAACCCTCCCTCAAGTGGGGCTGGTCAAAGTGGCTTGAGTAGTAATGAAAGTATGCGTGCGAGACATCCTCCTCGTGTTTTGCGGTCCACGATGCATTCTTTCTGTTTGCTTTCCCGCTCATGCCGAGCCACTCCTTGAGTAAGGGGATTTCTTTCCACAACCTGTCCGCATATATCTGATCACCAAGCCCAAGCTGCGCATGAAATCCCCCACAGTCGATATGCTTCTGCATAACGTCTTTCCACATGAAGCCGACACCTCCTAACCGGCTACGCTCATTGGCGTTGACATGTAAGGAAAAGTCATTGCCTGAGTGTGCAATAAATCGCCAGCTCGTCTCATAGCGGCCCGCGACGAGGAATTCGTACCGAGTGCAGCCTAGGTGAGAGGTGATTGCATATGTCCATTTTGCGCCGCCAGATTCTTCCATTTGAAGGTCGATGTCGTAGCGGTAGAACACCCATCTCTGGTGGGTATAGACCGGGTTTGCTTTGAGCTGCCGGGCTATTCATGTTTTCGTTAGTTTTTGTGTGAACTAGGTTCTGAGCGTCTAACTTACGGTTAGGGGAGAGATCTAAGCTCTGATGTATATGGATTGTTGGTGGCTGTGGCGCATCCGTCACCAACATGATTGAACCTAACCAAAGCCCTCTTTCCAGATCCATATTGGTATATCTCAGATACGGTCCAAAATACACCCCATTTGTGGGGGCGACCTTATACATATCCATCCCACTGCTTGGAGGTGGCCCAGTAAAGCCTGCAGTAGCCGTGGTCCCAGTGCTCATGCTCATTATACTCTCTGAGTACCCAGGAGTCATTGGGGCAAACCCGGGCGAACCAAGTGGCGTCTTCCCAAACTGGCTTAAACCGGGTGAAGCGAGGGGGTGTCCCGCATACGTACTTAAGGTAGGCGAAATGGGCTCACTCAAGTTCAGGGGAGTTGGCCCTTTGGGAAACTCCCACTGTGTGGATTGAGTAGGTAGGTGGATATAGTAATACTGTCCTGAGTTCGGGTCCAGGTGTGCGATCCATCCTTCTGGGAGCGGTGGGGGTGATGCTGGTTGCGCAGGTCCATGTGGCGTGTCGTAGGTTGAGGGTGCAGCCTGTTGAGGCGGGGGATGTGGGTCTTGCCCCTGCTGTGGAGAAGGTGCCGATTGCCTAGGATCGTTTGCGAAAGCTGGGTGTGTTTGATGTGCTGGATCAGTCGGGGGAGCGCCCACCACGCTTACAGCTGCACCAAGCCCCGCAGCTGTCGCTCCAGCCGCCGCAGCGACAGGAGTTGGGCTCTTCTCTGGCGGATATCCTTGTTGCGCGGTCGCACCGAGTGGACTGACGCTGGAATACGCCGGAGGTGGTGAGGATGTCATTTGCATCCTCTGGAAGTCTTGCTCTAGCATCTGTTGAGACGAAGACCGCGGTGGCTGCTCAGCATGGCTTGGTTGCGCCCCCTGTGGAGCTTGCCCGGTAGGGGGCAGCTCTCCCGGCCCCTGGTAGACGGTGGGCGGGCCATACGGCTGGCTGCCCGGGGGTTCTGTGGGTGTCCAAGGTCTTTGAGGCGGGTCTTGCTGTTGTTGTTGATACGCAGGGTGTCCTGGCGCTAGTTGTCCGAGCTGTGGTACTGGCGGTGGGTACTGGTTCGCCCGTTGCGATGCAGCAGCCCCTTGGGCTTGGAGACTATTGAGGGTAGAAGTGCCAGCAATTCCGGCAGCTGCAAAGCGCGCTTCAATGCCTCCACCGGGAGGCCCATCCCCAACCACCGAGACGGGAGTCTCGGGTGGAGGCGGAGACCCCCGCTGAGCCCGAGTTGTTGAAGTGGATGCTGTCGAGCTTAGGCGATTAACAGTAGAGCTCGGAGTGGGAGCAACAAGGCCACCGCTGGTCGCAGGGGCGGCCTTATCAGGAGAATTACTACCGGAGGTACCGATAACAGGTGATGGCCAATATTGCTGGTGGTACTCGGGATACGGATTAATCTCTGTTTGTGAAGGGCGTCTACGCTGATTTGACGATTGCGCTCCCTCCTGAGAAGGACGCCGGGGGGCCTTCGCGAACAACCCTTCCTGATCAGGGTTATCTGAGTCCGGCGAGGCGGGAAGAGGCCTCGGAGCATTCCCTCGCCTTTCCGCTAGCCCCGAAGATTTCTGAGCATCGCGACCCGGGGCGACCCGGGGGGAGGTGGCCGGTTCGGTCGGAGAGGAAGAGCTGTTTGCGGGCGAGCTTTGCTTCTTTCTCTCGGGCGTTGGCACCCTGTCACGATCGGGGTATGGCAGTTGGCCAGGACGGCCACCCGACGACTGCTGCTGCTGCAGGCGAGGGCGGTCGTCGGGGTACGGTAACGGGTTTGGAGAACTAGAAGCTCCAGGCGGAAGAGGAAACGTCTGCTTTCTCGTCGGGGGCGCAACTCCGTTATGCTGACCTTGGGCGGACCCGCTGCGCGGCTCAGGCGACGTGGAGCTGTGCTTGTTGATCCTCAAGGGCCCAACGGTGGGAGTAATTGGTTCAGTGCTAGGTTTATTTAGGAAGAGTTCATCGTTGCTCTTCCCTGGCGGTGGACGACTGCCGGCCATCGCGAAACGTGCGAAGAAGTCCGAGACGAGGCACGGGCTTGAGACGCGACAGGTTCGACTAATGCAAAAGAAGTTATTTTTAGGAATATATCGTTAAGATCGAGCAGAGCAGCTTTTCGCGGGTAGTCGCTGCTGCAGACGAGGCGGTGGAGATACAGATTCCGCAAAGAGGAAGAGGGAGTTGGGTACTATAACAAGCAGTTTCAGGAACGCAGCTGGAGGGTTTCGAATCCAAGTCTCACAAACAAAGTCGGGGGACGAAGAGAGAGGAAGAGGTTGGGGTTAGTAAATGAGCGCGATATCGAGAACGGGTTTTGACTTGCGATGGAGCCGCCGGGCCTTGACGGTTTGCCCCTCCGCACCGAGCAGTCCGACACCCCAGACGGCAACGTGATTGGGTCGGCGTGCAGCAGGCGCTTACAGATAGGAGAGACACAGCGAGACACGGCGAGACCTCAGCCACCTCGTCTCTATTCGGACGGGCGAGTAAACTACGTAGAACCGGTCTTGGTAATTCTGCTTGGCAACTCTGCTTGGCAATTCTGCTTGGCAATATCGATATTCTGTGCAGCCATGGCAGAGTCCACCGCACGGCTCTCTTTGTGGTTTCAATTCCATCCGTCGGGCCAGCCGGCCGTCAGCGTGTGCGTGTCAGCGTGTGCGTGTCAGCGTGTGCGTGTCAGCGTGTGCGTGTCCACGTGTGTCTGCGTGCACGCGGCAGATGATTCCCCAGCGGTCGGCATGGCAACAGCGTCTGACGTCCGGACAAGCTCCTGCGGTTGAGTGTAGATGATCAAGATCTTGTTTCTCGCGTTTTGCTGCTGCGAGTAACGCGAGCGCTGCACGCCACACGCCACACGCCACACGCAATGCGAAAGAAAGCTTAGCGTGTGGCTAAAGGGGCTTGGCCCGTCCCAAACAGCGTACGTGCCCGTACTCTTGCGGGTATCTTTCAGCCTTATGTGGGGATCCGCGGAATGGCCTTTCGACAGCCTTCGACCTTCACACGATTGTACATTTTACAATCACCACGCTCTCTAGTCTAATTCTCATCGTCGCCTTTGTGAAACGACTTGATCTGTTAAGCCGAATCACTATACGTTCGCTGTACTATTGGTTTTCACCGTATTTTTCACAATTACCTCACCGGCTATTTATACACATTAGCCTTTCCTTTCTACAGTTTGCCGGGAGTATATAAGGAATGTCATTTCAGCAGTACCAAGCGCCTCCACCGCCATACTCGGCGCCAGGAAACACCTCGGTGCCACCACCGGTTTTCAATCAACCCCCGGCTCACGGCCAGCCAACGCCAGTTTACGAACAACCACCACCAGTGCCAGCATATGGCAATCCAGGACAGACGCCTCAGAATGGCTATCCTGCCGGGAATCAGCAGCTTCAGCAACCCATACCTCAATATCCACCAGCACCGACGTTCTGCAATCCAGCGCCTCAAGGTGGCTATCCCGATGAGAAACAGCAGTTTCAGCAACCTCCACCCCAGTATCCGCCTGTTGCTGGACAGCAGTTTGGGTTCCCACCTGAGAAATTTGGAGAGATAAACCAAGCGGGTCAATTTACCCCAGCCCACACACCGGCTTTGACCCCTTCCGAACTCAAGGATGATAAGAAGAGCGGGAAGGCAAAGCGGTTCTTCGGTGACACCTTGGTTGGGCGTATAGCACGCGCTGGCGTGACCAGTTGCGCCACCACATTGAAAATGCCAGCCTCCCTCTCGCCGTGGGGGGATAACAACCCAGTCACGCTTCCAAACGTTCGATATCGTGACGCAGTCCTCTTTACAACGTTCGCTTTTACCGGCATTCCTATGGCTGATGGCGCGGATTCGATAGTTGGCGACATCTTTGGTGCAGATAGCTTTATCTCTGAGACGGTAAGCTCAGGTGCCGGTCTTATTGCCGGCAGCGCGGTCGTCAAGTTTGGAGTCTTCCAGATCGTGGAACAAGCGATCGATAAAGGGGTACTTGAGCATATCTTACCGGAGGAAGAAAAGATAATAAGGACGAATAATGTGAAGACCTTGCAAGTGACTATCAAGCATAAGATCATGGGGGTCGATGCAGATATTAGGCTCGTTGGCGTGTATCCAACGTTGAATTCGGCAGCGTGTGACAAAGGCTGGTTTTGCCCCTACCTGTTTGCAAGTGCGCGAACGCCGGTTATCCCAAGGGCCCATGACTTTGCTATCGCGCAATTCTTTGGGCCTTTCCTGGGAGGTGAGTTCCGGATCCACTAGCTGGCGGCTTCGCATCCATCTCCTCCCGAAGCTGATATTGATCCCTTCAATACCCAGCACAAGCTGACGTTCTCAAAAATAGGAGACTACGCACTCGCACACAAATTGCTGCAAGAATCCCCGGCAGTCTTCGCCATGTGTGATGCCGACCCGTCTAAAAACATAGGCTGCAACCGCATGATCATCCTCTTCACCGGCATCTCCCCCTACCGGGGCGCGAAGTTGTGGTCGCAATCCCGCCGACCTGGCGCGGCTGTTCTGATGTTCCACATCCTTGATGGCTGTCCGGCACTCGTTATTCCTGTTAACAACATGGCCCCTATCTGCGCTTGGAGCCCGTGGACGTTATTGAATATGCGCTCCCCTACGTACAACCCCGAGATCCAGCACGAACAGATCTGCGAATTTCTGGATACCGTCATAAATTTGGGACAGGTCCATGAACACGTCAAGCCGAAGTATGAGGAGGTGATGGCGAGGTCGGTGAGCATGGTCATTAATGGGGCTGTCAATACGAAATTTGTAAACCCGCAAATCTTAAGCAAGATCGACCCGGAGAGGGCGGGGATTGTCATGTTCAGATATTAAACCTGCTGAGATATTTCTTAATATATCTTCTTTCTTATTTTGCCTGAGGACCTAAACGTTTACTGTATGCACTTGTACAATAAAACCAGCGACATCTGGCGGCCTGGTCCCTCAACCAGGCCAGCCTCACACATGAATATGACGCAGTAGGGCTGAGGTCGGCATGGCTCCCTCAGCTTTACCCTGTCCCGAAGGTCGGGCCTGGCGACAAACCAGCCGACGTCGCCCCGTGACCCTATCACAGGGGAAAAGGAATAGCGGTGATGGCAGAGTTACATCACAGGGTGAAATTTGATGAAAAAGCCATCGATACGCGATACGAAGCAGCCCAACCCAGCTACGCCGTATGAGTCAGGATGCACAGTGCGACCCAGAGGCATAAACCGCTTACGCGGTGTTGTTGTACGGAGCACAATACAACATCCAACAGAGTCGGCCGGTAACTCCGGCGCTACTGTTGGAGTACGTATGAGGGTCGAAGCCTGGAAATGAAAAACAAAATAATTTTTCCGATAGGAGTTTGGGTTGACATGAAGGCCTGTCGCAAACATCCCACGTCTCCAATCACCGCCCGCGTTTCCGAGCCAGGAAACGAAGGAAGAGCCTCCTGGTTGCCGGAAAACGCAACATCCGTTCGAGTCTTGTGCAAGATCGGAATGCCAAGGATGGCCCCCGTCCGAGCGGCAACGTTATCCTAAAGCTGCCCCATCTCAGGGGTTGACCGGAGCAGAGGTCGGCACCTTTAAGAGCCGATTCGCTCGATCTCCCACTCGCGAGTCGGGGCATGAAGAGCGCCAAGAGGGAAGAGAAAGTTTCCACACCCCCGAGTCTGTTGCAGACGTGCACAATTTTCGCCGTGTGGGGGGATGAACGGCGAATAATTAGGAGATAATTCCTCTCGGGTCCAGGGTTTACCGCTCTCCGCTGTCATGCAAAAGATTTATGAATCATAGGCTTCAGGCCCGCACGTTATGGGCGGGGCGAACCTGTAATACGCCGCGATGTATGCCTGCGCGCCTGGGATAACCTCGTATCGATGAACTGGTTTGCCTCTTCGGGAAGGACAGGCCCCATCAAACATCCCTTGGATCCCAGCAGCTAGCCGAACACGGGTGGGAGCGCTGTGATTCTTTGGGGATTTTTTTGTTATAAGATTATCTGGCTGTCCACAGCTCAATTGTTGGTTTTTGCCTGTGGCGAGCACCAGCTTTCTTCTAGAGCTGAAATCCTCCCGCTCTTCCTCTCTCCCTCTCCCCCAAACAGCGCTTGGGGAGATCGATACTTCAAGTTCGTGCGTGTTCGAGTAAAACCGCTCCGTCACTACTTTTTCAAAAACAATCCCTTTTGTTCACCAACGGCTCGACCCTTGGCATCCCTAATATTCCAAAAAAAAATTACTGCCACCGGCACGCGGACAATGTCAACACTTGGTGCCGCTGCTCCAGATCGTCCAAAGAGCCCCGCAACCATGGCTACGTCTAACTCTCTGACGTCGAGCGACGCAACTAGCGCTCTGAAAGAGAAGGACGTCGATGCCTTTCGTGAACCCCCTTCACCCGCGCGTTCCGTGAACAACGACGCTGCCGATTGCGAGGAGCCCATCAAGACGGAAACGGACACGGAAGCCTCTAAAGAGAAAGAGGCCGAGGAAGAATATCCCAAGGGCATCAAACTCCTCATCATCAGCTTGGCCCTGT
Source organism: Glutinoglossum americanum (assembly GCA_020080175.1). Classification (NCBI taxonomy): domain Eukaryota; kingdom Fungi; phylum Ascomycota; class Geoglossomycetes; order Geoglossales; family Geoglossaceae; genus Glutinoglossum; species Glutinoglossum americanum. The sequence goes on along the minus strand of JAGHQL010000031.1, from coordinate 104,965 downwards.
GTCTATCGGTGTTTCTGGTCGCGTTGGTGAGTTTTCCTACGATATCCCTCTTCCGATAGTCTTATTTTTGTGTACCGTACCACCTCTACCTTCCTTCCTTCCTTGTCCTCAAACCCTGTCGGGGGACAAGTTAACTTTGTTCGGGATCTCTTCCACGCGGAACCCCATGTCTGCGAGGCCCGATCTAGATCCCCGATCCCCGAAGCGATCTAAACCTTGCTTTAACCCGTTTTACCATCTCTGGCCTTCACCACGCATTCCAATTATATTTTCTTTCGCAAGTAATCGAGATACTGACTCGAGTTTTTTGCTTCGCAGGACAACACAATTATCGGTGCGTGCGCGGAAACTCCACAAAATTGCTGCGAAAATTTCCTTTTTTCCCCTCGCGAAGAGAGCGTCTTCGGCTGACTCTCGATATCCACTTTCTAGCTACTGCAATTCCAAAGATCACCGATCACTTCAAGGCCTTGAACGATGTTGGCTGGTACGGCAGCGCATATCTTCTATGCACCTGTGCATTTCAGCTTTTGTTTGGCAAAATCTACACTTTCTACTCCGTGAAGTGGACGTTCTTGACGGCAATTTTCATTTTTGAGCTTGGTTCATTGATCTGTGGTGCCGCACCCACTTCCACTGCCCTCATCGTTGGCCGTGCAGTTGCTGGGCTAGGATGCGCCGGAATCTTCTCGGGGGCGCTGATCATTGTGGCCCACGCCGTCCCGCTGCGCCAACGCCCTATCTACACGGGCTTTATTGGTGCTATGTATGGCATTGCCTCCGTTGCAGGCCCACTTATGGGTGGCGCTTTCACTGACCATCTGTCCTGGCGCTGGTGCTTCTATATTAACCTTCGTAAGTTTAAGAAACCATCCCCAACGAGGCTACGAGGTTAACGAATTATCAGCTATTGGGGCTGTTACCATGGTCGCTATCGCAGTCTTTTTCAAGGGTCCTAAGACCCGCGAGGATAATCTAGGCTTTTGGGCGCGTTTCAAGCAATTCGACTTTTGGGGCACTCTTGTCTTCATGCCAGCTATCGTCTGCCTTCTGCTCGCGCTCCAGTGGGGCGGTAGCAAGTACGCTTGGAAGAGTGGCCAGGTCATCGCCCTTCTGGTTATCTTTTTCGTCCTGATTATTGCTTTTATCGTTATCCAATTCCGGAAGGGGGATCAAGCCACCCTACCACCCAGAATCCTAAAACAACGAAGCGTGGCTTTTGGGTCCTGGTATTCGGCTTGCACCGGCGCGGCATTCCTCCTGACCGTGTTCTTCGTAGGTTATCCCTAGACAATACAAGCTAGTGGAAATGAACCACCGCTAACTCCATTTGGTTATAGATTCCCATCTGGTTTCAGGCCATCAAGGGAGTCTCTGCGACAAAGTCTGGTATCATGAATCTTCCCCTAATTCTCAGCCTCGTCATCGCCTCTGTCCTCGCAGGAGGTGCAGTTACCGCTATCGGCTACTACACCCCCTTCATGATCGCTGGTACCATCCTCATGGCTATTGGTGCAGGACTACTCTCTACGTTTAGGGTTAACACGGGCCACGCCATGTGGATCGGCTATCAAGTCCTATTTGGTCTAGGCGTCGGTATGGGCATGCAGCAGCCATTGATGGCTGTTCAGGCAGTACTCGATATATCCGACGTCCCTGTCGGCACCTCGGTCATCGTTTTCGCCCAGACTCTGGGCGCTGCCCTCTTCATTTCGATCGGCCAGAACGTTCTTACCAACCGTCTCGTCTCAGGTCTATTGGAGACCGTCCCTAGCCTAGACCCGAGCATCGTTCTCCAAACGGGAGCAACGAGTTTAAAGAACGCGATCGATCCCAAGTACTTAAGCGGTGTGTTGATCGTGTATAACCGCGCAATAGACCAGACCTTTTACGTCGTTACCGCTATGGCGTGCTTAACGATCATCGGGTCACTAGGTATGGAGTGGAAGTCCGTCAAGGGAAAGAAAGTCGAAGCTGCCGCCGCTTAGGAAGGATTTTCTACGAAACTTTCCTCATCCGGCTACTTCCTTATCGGGGGAAAAAAAAAGGCATAGGGTTTGCGTTTTCGCTAGCGACCGGGTAAACGCGTTTCTGCTAGGCGGTTTTCTTTTATAGAGCTTATAGAGCGCTCGGCATGGCGATCTGGCGTTATTTTCTCCCTTTTTCCTAGTTTCCAGGTAATCGGAAGAGAAGAAAAAGAGAAGTGTCTACCATCAGACCACCTTTTTTTCTTTTTTTTTTTTTTTTTTCACCCTGTCATAAAACATACCCAACTCCACCCTACTACTTACTCTCTGTAACATAAAAAATACCATAGTCAAGCGGAAAAAAAAGAAGGGGGTGCGGGAGAAGTAGGCGGTTCTACCTGTGCAGTGGCGGCTAGCTTTTCCAAGCACGTATGTACTCGCATCCGGGCGTTGGAGGGGAAAGGGGAACGTAATACGGGATTATTAATTTTTTATTTTTTTTTCTTCTTCCGTCTCCCGGATGGAATAAAACGAAACAAAACGGAGCGCCCTTCTGCCGCCGTCTCTGCTTCTTTGGTGGGTTCCTTGTGACGTCTTCGATGGAACCCTACTTAGGCCCCACCTTGTTGTCTTTTGGCTCTAAACTTGAGATCTGTTAGAAATCATTCACAGCTCGATAGGTAGGACGGAGGGATGATCTTGTCGTAAGGGCTTTTCAGGAGTCAAGGAGCATTAGAGGCACCCAATAGAGAAGATTTAACCAGCATACCATCTTAGATTATGAAAGCAGAGGAAACCTACTACTCACATTTTTTGTAAACCATAGACGGTTCTTACTGAAGCTGCAGCCGATCTCAAAGCTAGCAAGGTAATTTATACTCTAGATGCTCTTGACGAATGCAAAAAAATCTGGTCGATATGATGGTATTATCAAAGCTCTTGGTACCTTCTACGAGAAAGCCAACAACACTGAAGGAAATCCATCTATGTTTAAAAATTCCTAGCTACTAGCCGCCCTTACCTTGATATTGAACAACAATTTACAGAGCTGACGCACGGCATGCCTACTGTACATCCGCAAGGCAAAAATGAATCCGAGGCGGTCAGCGAGGAGGTTAGCCTTGTTGTTTGCTTCGAAGCGCACAAGAAAATTGGATCGAAGCCAAACCTCGAGGACTCGGAAAGATCCTTTCTGGAACACAAGCTTTCGAGCAAGGCGAGCCAAAGAGCATTCAGCTGCAGTGAGACGGGGCGTAGTGCATCAAATAAGCCGCGATCCTAGAGATATGCTGGCTGGCGGGAAGCGGGAGTCATAATTCGAAGGAGACCCGTGCTTGTCCGTTAGCCTCAGACACAGGGAAATGGAGGGAGGAGCGAGGCAGTGCGTAAATGCCGCCAATTTAGAAAATCCCTCTTCAGAGAGCAACGTTAGGAGCAGGGTTGGAGGTGGAAAATGAGCAGGGACGAAGGTCGAGAGGAGCGGAAATGGCGATGACTTTATAGAAGCAGCGTCGCTCCAAAAACAAACCACGTTCGATTGTGTAAAACATTACTTACAGAAACCGAGGAGTGCAAACCGCCAACCCGAAAAAGATCCCTCACTTCTTGGAAGATATCCACAGTTTAAGGTGGTGCATCTTCTTGGATATCTTTAGGCTCTTTTTGGTTTTGCTTGCTCGCCGTTTGACAATATCTTCAAGTACACCGTACTGGTCCGCGTCGAACCACTCCCTCAACAGCTCATTAGCCTTTGTGTTTCCCCCCATCCCAGTGCATTGCTGTTCAAAATCTGCTCCGTGTCGCAGCAGTAATTTGATAGCCTCAAAGCTCTTCAACCTCCTACGATCTTCCCCACCCCTATTGTCCGCCAAATCCTCCAAGATAAGGCGCCACTCTGACTTGCCACTAAAACCACTATTTGGATCCACACCATGAGTCAAGAGAAGCTCAAGCATTGAAATGTCTGAATATTTTTGGGATTCCGCCAAAAAATCCATATTGATTTGATACATAGACCAGAGCAGTGAGGCGACGTGGTTCGTTACTCTACTGCAGAGTTGCGGCTCTTTTGCAAAATTTTTGACAACAAAGTTCAAAACTCCAAAGCAAACGCATGCAGACAGAATGACTAGATCCGGTTCTAAATCTTTTCCTCTGAGAATGTTGCCATCTTCGGCATCGTCCATCACACTCCGGTATAGAATATCTTTATTTTCCTCGAATGCTGGCGCGAGAGCTGTTTGAAGGTGCTCCAACATGGAAGCCATATCAGCTCGAAACAAAGGATTCCGATCCACCCTTGGAGCACAGAGCGAGAAAAAAGTAATGAAGTGGCTCCAAATTAGCTGACGAGGCCTAAAAGATTCTCGGGGTGCCATTTTGGCCAAGGCACCGAGAGCGCTGCAAACTTCCCAATCAACGTTGAACGTATCATCTGACCAAGATTGAAGCATCAACTGTGCATCCGGAGTTTGAAGGTAGTCCTTAACTGTCCTATGCAAGAAGCCTACCGTAAATCCAAACAGAAGGTCATCCACTGACTTAGGCGACGTGTGCTCCACTTCAAGGAGACCTTTGCTGAGCACCTTTAGTCTTCTTCTCATATTCTCCAGTCGAGAATTTAAAATTTCCTCTGCAGGTGTTCCGACCGGACACTGAAACATGTATTTGGGGTTTTCTTGATCGATTACCCAATATGCCATCAAGGGAAGCTCATCTTCGATATCAACTGTGACTGTGAATATCCGTGCTGTCTGGGTTCGATATCGGTTTTCTGTGGAAAACAAAATTGTTTTAAAGTAATCTTTCAGATCTTTTGGCGTTTCGTCTACCCGCTCTTGTAGGTCTTTGATGCGGTCCGAATTTGTCAGACCCTCAAGAAGGGACCGAATAATGAGAAATACCCAAAGAAATACACCGTCAGCTTCTTTCACGATATTCCAAATGAAGTTAGGACACTGGGGGTCCTCTTTTTGAAGCTGTCGAAACCTGGGATTCTCGCCAAGCGTCTCTTCAACATAGAGACTAATATCATCCCTCGTAAGATCATGCATGTAGAGCTTCCAAGGAGAATCGTTACCGAAACGATCTTCAAATTCGTTCCAAGGACGACTCGACACGCACGTCTTCACATTTCGAAAGGACTTCAAGATATCGATCAGTTCAATAATGTCAGCAGGTCTTCCGTCGTACTCGTCAAGGCCATCCAAAAAGAAGCAGAATTTCGTGTCAGATGCCGTTGAAGTCGATATCTTTCTGAGAGTATTGAGGAGTGCTGGCACGGTTAAGAGCTCATCACGAGACTCTCTCAAGACTTTGCCATCAGATGCCATTGCAATCCACTGGTCATGATAAGCCGTCTGGATGAGCTCAGGACACTGGCGTAGTATCTGATAAAGTATTGTTCGTAGCAAGCCCCGCTGAGATTTTTGTGAACGGTGTGTTGAAGCACTCCAGAAGTAAAAGTTTGCGATAACGAGCTTCTTGTCACCAGCCCACTCTTCCAAGTAGCGTTTAGTTTGCTCATGTTCTGCCACGAACTTAATGAGAGTTGACTTTCCAGAGCCAGGCTTTCCTGAGACCCAGTATACGCCATCTTCTTCTTTTAACCATTCGACGAACTTGATCGATGAAGTCTCATTAAAGATCCATAAGAATGTATGCGAATGCTCTTTCGAGATTGATTCGTGGCGAGAGTCGATAGACGAAAATCTAAGGCTCTGGAGGATCACTTGCTCTGCAAAATAAGCCTGTCCACGACGAGCAGTATCAGACAGAACTAGCCAAGCTCCTGGCATCTGTTCTTCTTCAACATTCGCCTTGATCTCTTCAATCGCAGAGTTGAAATCTCGCCGAAGCTGATCGATTTCCTTAGATCGATTAGCTTCTAGGCGTGTATTTTCTACCGCCATTTCACGAAGCCTTCTGTTGATCTCTCCGAGCTGTTCCATGCTCATACCATCTACTAACAGCCTGCTGATTCGATCAAGTCTTCGTTGGAGGGCGTCAATATGATCCTGTTTCCACACCGTTTTCACTGCCTGGACGGCATTGTTCCGCGTTCGGCCATCGCCTTTGACTTTGACCGAGTCCAAGGTTTCTAGCAACTCGTCTGCAACTTGAATACATTGTTGACTCAGGTTGTCCAGGATCGTTTCACTGGTAATGTTCAGATGAAAATGGTCTTGTGGCATTTCAGAGGGTCTGCGTCGAGTGCTATCGGCAAGGGTCTTCAAGTTCTTCGTCAGGCTCTCCAGTTCATCGTTTTCTGCTGTTGCACCACTAGCCGACTCAGACAGTTGCCTCGCTCTAGAGAGAACCTTGGTCACGAAATCAACGAAGGTTATGATATTTCCTGCAAGTCCAGCTGCTGCAAGTGGGTCCATGATGGCTAGACTCTCATTCCCGACAATGTCCTAGTCAAGAGATATTGTGGGTTAGATAAAGAGCTACGCTCGAGGAATGGGGAGTGGGGAAATGGGTTGGTGAAGTATTCTGCTCAGCCATGGCGGCTATCAGGCTGCGCAGCCACACCAGATATGCACCACGCCCAAGCCATGCGGCTGTAAGGCTGTGAGGCTGTGAGGCGTCGAGGCAGTGCAGATCAGTATGACACGGTGATGCGATCTCTGCGAACGTTTCCAAAACTTTACTAAGAGCAGAGGACGTGAGCTCTCCTTACGTGAAGACCAAGTACCGATTTATTCATCCACACCCGAAGACTTGGATCGATCTTGATGTTGCACTACGACACAGAGCAGAATAATACTCTAAAATCTATTCTATACTGTCTAACTATCTAATTGATTAGGGTAAAAAGACCGGTCATGTGCTACCTCATCAAAAAAATTTGGGGGCTTCCCCTGGGTTCCAAAGCATAGCGGAGGACTACAGAGTCTTGAGCAAAGATAAAAATTGAGAAAGCATCCACATCCCCCCTGCACATTATGGCCGCGACGTGGGCCACTGCTAGTCAATTTTATTATACTATAATTGTTTCTCTTTGGTAACTACCCTCCATTTCCCGAAGCCTTCTTATCATCACGAATACCATTTAAGATATATATAGGGAGGATTTCCTGTCCGCTGGGGGAGGGGAAAACGTGATGGATGGGATAAGTGCATGAAAAAACCCCAACTGCCCCCACTTCCCCCATTCCGTGCGACTACAGGGAAAGAAGAGAGAGGAAGTAGGGGAAAAAAAGGCACATTGCCATGAAATTTCCTTTTGGGAGAAAAATAAAAGAGCCGATTGCAGACGTACAACGGTTCCTAATCTCTATTGCTCAGATGTCAATATTTTGTTTCTCGGTTTTGTCGAAGCTTGACGCCTCATTAGGTGACGCCACTTTAGCTGAGTGATCCAGCAGCTGAGCTGGATGACCACTATCTTAGCACTTCCCTTCCGTAGTCTTCTTTCAAACCTAGACGATAACGGATTCGAAACCTTGACCGTGGGCACCAACACGGAGTTTTTCGTTTTCATTTTCATATTCACCACACAGCCCGAAGGCGGGGGGAGAAAATAAAAAATATCTTTTTCTTTTCTCTTGGTGTATTTTCTGGAATTAGATTGGATATTTGATGCGTTGTTGTTGTTGCTGGAAAGCTAAGTCTACAAAACGTTCATCCATCTATTGAGAGAGATGAGAGGATAAAAAAAAAAGATGAGTCTGTGGTTTCCCGCTTGATTGCTGTGCTGCCACCGCGATGAGGATAATAAATAACGACGTTTGGCGCCACGTTTATCTCTCCCCTGCTATACCGGGGGGGATCTACGCGCTCTGGACTTGTTTGCTGTCGTCATAGTCGATTTCCCGTATGCCGTCTTTTGTGACGACTTTGACGAGGACCTAGTTTTGTATTAGTTGAATGGCTTTTTTCCCCCCCATACCCATTAAATATTTTCTTCCGATCTAAGCTTACCCCTTTAAAATCAATTGGTAACCGCCGTTTCAGCTCGTCGGTACATAATCTCAGAAGCTCGAGACCCCGTTCTAGGTCGATGTCTGGCTGGTGATGTTTATCCAAGATCGATAGGCAGTAGTATCTAGGGATTGTATGTTAGCTGGACTAGGTTCGCGAAAGGGGAAATTACAAAAAGCGCCAGGAAACGACTGATTATCGAAGTAACGTACTGTGCATAACCATGAGCGGCATATGGAACGGGCGCTAGTGCCGCCAAGTAATCCAACCAGTGCAGGCTGGGCTTGTCGGTGATGGGGTCCACGCCCCCCAGAAGCAGATTCACCATGTATGGTTTTCGTGAGCGTAAGCTACTGGCTAGCTCCCTGCGTACGAAATTCGCCATGGCCGAGGGCGAAAGGTCGGCCTCATTTCGCATTGAGTAGAGCTGGGCATTTGCTTGGATGTATTCCGCAAATTGGACTATGGGTAGGGATTAGCGGGATAAATGATCCGAGGGGTATCTTTCCACCCGGATGCAAGAGGGTGGTGTGTACCTGTGTCACCAGCTTCGCCAGAGAATGCCATCAGAGTGTGTTTGTTTAGCTGTCTAGTCTTGTCATCGGAGGCTTTCAGGATGGTGGCACCTCTCATAGCAGCCTTAGAGGCAGCTATGAGAGTGAAATCCTTGCCGGTGATTCCCAAGAGTACTTCCCTAGATCACCAAATATTAGCCATTAGTTCAGCAGCAATAGCGGTAATTCTTGGAAGGGGATACTGACATGATTTTGGTGGTTGATATATGAAGAGGAAAGTTGACGCGTATTTGCTAGTTATGAGCTGTGGTGCCTTGCAAACAGCTTCTCCAGTAAGCGCAGAGCCCCAGTGCCAAGATATGCACGGGCCACACACGACACAAAAAAATTGGGGGGAACTCTCGTGCCTCAAGCATGATACATATCACAGCTATGTTAGCGGCCACGCTGCCTCCCTGATATTTGGGATTGCAAACAATCAGACCCGTATCCCAAATGTCTTCATTCTTTACGGTACCGGCTTCACAACGGAAGCGTAAGAGGGCGGACACGGCTATAACACCAGCAATTAAGAAGAGAAATACTACAAGCAAAACACCAATTGCTAGCAAGGCTTTAAAGAGACGGGAACGGGACGATTCGATCTCGGGAAGCGAGTCCGGAAGTGATGGTGGACCTCGAGAGGATGACGAGATCGACGGGGGAAGCTCTAACTCGGAACGTGAGGATGAGACAGTGGCGGAGCGGAGATTGAGACTTGCTGAGCGGTATTTGGAAAATATCAGAGAAGAAGTCGATGAGATTGGCTTCGATGCTGCGGAGATCGATAAGGATCTAATTGCAGAGAGATTAAAGGAGGATGTTGTATGTTTCCACTCGACCTAGGAAGGTCTGTATACTGAATTTCCGCTAGGCAGAGACAAAGGGTCGATTGTATAGGCGTCTAGCATCCGACCTGTCCTTTGAGTCCGCACTTCATACGTTTTTTCGTGCTGATACACTCTCTACAACTTCAATAGCGACATGCCCGCCTTACGCATATACCGTATCGAAGGATATGTCTCTTATTAAATGGGAAATCCTTGTTCCCTCATCTTCTGCAGAACACAGTTCTAAGGGCGCTCCAATAACAGATGGCAAAAAGGCAAAATATGCTAGATCGTCTCGCCGGAGACCTAAGCAGTTGGCATTCACAAAGGGCAACAAGCACAAAGCCCACGATGCCAGCTACCAAGGACATATCGATCAGGTACTTGTTGTTGCAGCTTCTCAAGATGGCAAGTATGTCGTCACAGGTGGAAGGGACCGGCGGCTGATTGTCTGGAATGCCGCCGACCTTACACCGCTGAAGGTTTTCACACAACACCGCGATGCCGTTGTTGGTCTTGCTTTTCGCCGGGGGACTAACCAACTCTACTCCGGCTCGAAGGATAGAACTATCAAGATATGGAGTCTTGATGAACTAGCATATGTCGAAACGCTGTTCGGGCATCAAGATGAGGTGGTAGACGTTGCGGCCCTTGCGCAGGAGCGATGCGTGAGCGTTGGAGCAAGGGACCGGACAGCGAGATTATGGAAAGTTGTTGAGGAGACACAGCTGGTGTTCAGGGGGGGTGGAGAAAGGAAAGGAAAGACAGGGAGAGGCTATATGGAAGGTAGCATGGATCGAGTGGCAATGGTAGATGAAGAAATGTTTGTCACTGGCAGCGACAATGGGTTCGTGGATCTATTCTTCAGTTTGAAGCTGTTCTGCTAACCCTTCCTAGATCTATTTCGCTTTGGGTTATTCACAAGAAAAAGCCGATCTTCACTATTCCTTTGGCCCATGGCCTCAGCCCGCCCCTCGACCCCGCGGAAGCTTCAGCGGAGCAAGACCCTGACCCTAGATCTGTTACTCCGCCGCAACCACGTTGGATAACCGCGATCGCAACAATTCCGTATTCAGATGTCATCTTGAGCGGGAGCTGGGACGGCAATATAAGAGCATGGAAAGTCAGCGACGACAAGAAGAAAATAGAGCCCGTAGGGCCTATTGGGCTTGCTGCAGAGTCTCCTGCACCAGCGGTCATGAGCAGTAACGGTGTACTGGCTGGTGTTGTGTCAGATGTCACAATGAGTAATGGAGATCTGCAGCAACCGCTTGAAGAGGAAGAGGGCTTGGGACTCATCAGAGGCATAGTAACTGGTATCTCTGTTTTTGAAAGAGGTGATCGTGGCAAAGACGGTATCTGCGTGGTCGCAGCTATAGCAAAAGAACATAGACTAGGGAGATGGATGAAGATGGAGGGGAAGAACGGTGCGGTAGTCCTTGAGGTGCCGCGGACATTTCGCAGCCATGATATTGAGAAGTAGATGACCAGAGCAACGTGTAGCCGTAGCAAGAGGGTGGCAGCGAGAAGAGACGCTAAAATTAAAAAAGAAGTTAAATGAATTTTCTGGTGAGCCGTCCCGCTGTGGCCCAGTCCTGTTTGTTAGGCTCTGCAAGCGGGCTGAATGGTGATAGGACATCCTGTTTTGTGGGATTGTTAAGAGTCGGGACAGCCGAAACTTGGAGACTCGACCAGGTAATTCCTTGCCTAATACAATCGGATTGGTGACTTGAGACCTGGTTTGTAATTCCCGGTAGGACGGATACAGAATGGTAAGGTAAATAACAGCATTCTGTTTTCTCTCATCGCTGTCGGATCCATATCAAGCCGCCTGGGTTGAGCATCTTCCAGCTGAGGTGTAGTACATTCTGCGTAGTACCGCGGAACCAAGGCATGATCGGATAGGTCGTCTAATATGCTGAAGCAAGGAGGTTCACCGCAAGCGTCATACGCACGGCCAATCTGACGCTGACTTGACTATAATTTTTCACGTGACGGGCTGGAACCTGCATGAAGTTAGCGCCAAGCGCTTCTGAATTTTCGCTCCTGAGAGAAGCCCAGAAGGCGAAAAAAAAAATTTACTCAGCAAAAGCCTCACGCTACTATTTCGCACACCCGCCCGTGGAAGTCTCATCCTTCCACCAAACATCCAACCCTTTTTGAAAGGTCATAGAGCAAGCTTATTTCACGTCTCAGCACATCAAGTCGATCTTTACGAGCGGCTACTTACTGAGATCCCTCTCTTTGCCTTTGTTGCAAGTCGTACAAATCGGAATAAGACGAGGGAAAAGGCATACAAGCCTTCGGTTCTTCCTTTTTTTTTTTTGACGCAGATCTCAACTTCGCGTTTCTACTAAACTTTTTCGTTTCAATAACACTCCTCTCCATACGAGCTCAACTTGACTTCACCAGAGCCCTAGAAGTCTTCTGTAACCCCGGTAATACATTAGACGAGACGGTCGTCCGTTTCCTAAGATCCTCTAGGTCGCGTTAATCGCCCCCGTTCTCCACTTCAGTTTCTCAGCTGAGGCAGTCGTCGAAATTCGTCCACGCACTTTAGAACCCACAAACTTTAACCTCCAACACGACATAAATCAGCCGCACCAACCACAGGCTACATATAACATGGCTGATAGCATCAACATGAATGGACTCTCCCTTGAAGAGTCTCAACACGCCAACGGGTACGGCGGGCCCGGACCACGCGGCGGTTCTGCATACATTCCTCCACATCTGAGAGCAAAGGTCGGGGGTAGTCCTCAAGGACCTCCTGGACCTCCACCTGGAATGGATGGTCCGCCTCCCATGATGAATGGTAACGGTGTGCAGAGCAGTGCTTGGGCTCCACAACCAAGGTAAGCTCTGAGTTTAGTTTTCTTCAACGCAAATTCCTAGTCAAATTCCTTGTTGAGTTGTGCTGACTTTGGCCGAGGCTTAGCAATGGCTATGGTGGTCCTCCACGTGTAGGGGGTGGTAATAATTGGGCAAGCGCGCCTAACTTCACGCCAAGAGGTAGTAATGCAAGCCCCGTCGGTGGCACTTGGGATGCGCCCCCTCAAGGCCCACCGCCACGTTCGTTCGATCCTAGTGCTTATGGAAGTCCAGGTGCTCAGACTGGAGCTCCTACTATGCGTGGAGGTGGTGATGGCCAGTGGAGAGACGGTAAACACATCCCTGGTCCTGCCAATCTCCGCATAGAGCGTGAGCTTTTCGGCGTTCCAAACGACCCGTCCAAGCAACAGACTGGTATCAACTTTGAAAAGTATGACGACATCCCAGTCGAAGCCTCCGGTCATGATGTTCCCGAGCCCGTTAATGCCTTCACCAATCCTCCTTTGGATCCCCACCTACTCGCCAACATTGAGCTCGCAAGCTACAAAACCCCGACTCCTGTTCAGAAGTACTCTATTCCTATTGTTATGGCTGGGAGAGATTTGATGGCTTGTGCGCAGACCGGTTCTGGAAAGACCGGCGGTTTCCTCTTCCCTATTCTATCTCAGGCCTTTATCAACGGGCCATCTCCTGTTGTAAACCAACCAGGTGGCAACTACGGATACGGCCGTCAGCGCAAAGCATATCCTACTTCCCTGATCCTTGCACCTACTCGCGAACTAGTCTCTCAGATTTACGATGAATCTCGCAAATTCGCCTATCGCTCATGGGTCAGACCCTGTGTAGTGTACGGTGGTGCCGACATTGGGATTCAACTTCGTTCTATTGAGCGTGGTTGCGACCTTCTTGTCGCGACTCCTGGTCGTCTCGTTGATTTGATCGAACGTGGCCGTATCTCTCTTCAAAACATCAAGTACCTGGTTCTGGACGAAGCTGATCGTATGCTTGACATGGGTTTCGAGCCTCAGATTCGGAGAATTGTCGAAGGCGAGGATATGCCAGGGGTTCAAGGCCGCCAGACCCTCATGTTTTCTGCCACTTTCCCGCGTGACATCCAGATGCTCGCGAGGGATTTCTTGAAGGACTATGTCTTCTTGTCAGTCGGACGTGTCGGTTCCACGTCTGAGAATATCACCCAGAAGATTGAGTACGTAGAGGACCAAGACAAGCGCTCTGTTTTGCTGGACATCTTGCATACCCATGGAGCTGGGCTCACCTTGATCTTTGTCGAGACAAAGCGCATGGCGGATTCTCTGTCGGACTTTCTTATTAACCAGAATTTCCCAGCGACATCTATTCATGGAGATAGAACGCAGCGCGAACGCGAACGTGCGCTGGATATGTTCCGTACCGGACGGTGCCCTATTCTTGTTGCTACTGCTGTCGCAGCACGTGGCCTCGATATTCCCAATGTCACCCACGTTGTCAACTACGATCTTCCCACCGATATCGATGACTATGTTCATCGTATTGGCCGTACCGGACGCGCTGGTAATACTGGAATATCCACCGCTTTCTTCAACCGTGGCAACCGTGGGGTCGTACGCGATTTGATCGACCTTCTCAAGGAAGCTAACCAGGATGTTCCTAGCTTCCTAGAAAATATTGCTCGCGAGGGTAGCTTCGGCAGTGGTGGCGGATCTCGGGGCGGCCGTTCAGGGGGTGGCCGTGGGCGCGGGGGAGCCAACAACCGTGATTTCAGAAAAGTCGGCGGCGGAACTCCGAGCTATGGCGGTGGATATGGTGGTCCTCCTGCAGGTGGATATGGTATGTCTCGCCTTACTCACTCCGGAATGACGACTAATTCGTGAATAGGTGGTAGTGGCTATCCTCCTCCAGCAGCCGGCGGATATGGTGGTGGATATGGTGGTGGTATGGGTGGAGGAAACTATGGCAATCCTGGCGGCTCTGGCGGCCAGTCCTGGTGGTAGATCTCAGATTTAATAGGCGCCACCTGTCTCATTTCTCGATCGTCGTCTCTTCAAGATACCGCATCTTGCATCTAGATTTGGGACGAAGGCGTCTCAGGGGAATACTTGATAGGTTTCCGAAAAAGTTCTTGCTATCGTGACGATGCCGTTCAGTTCTGTTTACCACCGTTTATTGCTGCATGTTTTTTTATTCACCTTTCCACTAATCCTTATTCGGGCTTCGTGCTTATTTCTGCTTTGCTTCTATGGGACTTCAGCATCTATGGGCGACGGGCATAGTTACATCTCTATCTCTGCAGTCTGCAGGTCTTACGTAGGCTGCGTGGCTCACGTATCCTCTAATCAGCATTCGATAGATAGCGTTGTACTTCTGTCACTCACGCCTGTCTTTTCTCGCTTTCCCTATCCATGTGCCTCTTTACAGCATAGCGGGGAATGAGGCGGTCACATAGATTGTCTTCGTGGCGCATTGCCATTCTGCTTTTTCTTATCTGGGCTCAGCTTCTAGGTCTCATGTATTCGGGAGCCCGGATTCCGAAGAAAATTCGTCACGAATGTCACGTCTTCGCGATGTTGTGTCGCGCTGGAGAAATAATGGTTTCCCCCATAGATAGATCTGTCTTTTCTTAATCTTTGCTTCATGCTATTTTCAATTGCTTTCTCTGATCATACGACCCTCGGAACCTGGCAAGGTCATGGCCGGATTTCTCTCACCCTTGGTTCTCAAGGCGCTCTCACTCGACATCCATTCCAGTTCGCATTTAGAGAGAGATAGATGGCATGATACCTTCATCACGACCGGCGTTTTATCGGAGCTTCGGCCGCGTAAAAAGGTGGTTCCGTTTGCTTCTCGACGGAGCAGTGTCCTACATTCAGTCATTCGTCCCCCAAAGTCGGAGGCATCGGCTGGAATTGGTGTTGGACATGGAAAAAAAAACCTGCTAAGCTGTTGATTTGCCCTGATGGGGTGAATTTCAAGGCAGGCATATGGCCGCGCTCAGCACAAAAAAGCATTACCGACCTGCATTTTCCCTGGGTCTAGTAGTTTAGACTAAAAATAAAAAAATTCATCGCTTTGTCTTTACTGAATTACCTAGTCCACTGTCTGCAACAAAGCGCTGTCTGTGACGGTGTTAAAGGATAAGATAGTCTGCAGTATTTCTGAGGATCTTAGTCCGCTAGCATACATTAGAGAATGAAATTTGGCAAGTTACTCCTACAGGTTGGATACAGGCCAAGCGTCGGGTGGCTGTAAAAACTGTTGTGTACAAGTACTTTGGACAGCGGCTTTGGCGAGGCTCCGCCGCGAACATCATAGACACTTCCGCTTTAGGCAATTCTCGCGATGGGCAAATACTAAGCCATCCCAAAATATGCCAGTCGGAACCGCCCCTAGCGTTTTCACCTCGGGGATTTCAGGCGCACACGATTTCAGCGTTGCTATAACCCCTTCTCTGATTCTTCAAGTTGTCCTCCTCCAAGCTCATTAAACCTTACTATTCACCTAGCTTAACTTAGAAGAGCCTATCGCTAATTCGATCCTCACTTGCACGTTCACTCTTGCTCTTGCCGGTTGCTGAATGGTATCCTTCCTAAATTGTTAAAGTGCCATCTCCCTTGTCTTACCTCCACACGACTCGGCTCTCATGGCTGTCGACAACAGCCCTCTTCTCTCGCCTCGAGCCACCAACGGAGACCCTCGTACCGAACTCGATAATTCTCAGTCTTCCGGTTCCACAATAGCAGATCCCGACATGGAACAAGACGGCAAGGAGAGGATGTCCTTCGCCTCATCCCCCGCGAAACTCGAGGAGCCAGACCCGAGAAATAGCCTTCAACATGTGCTATCCACTCCGGCACAAGTGAAGCTGGAAACCTCCAACGGTGCCGAACCGCCAATGTCCGCCAGAGGCAGGATCCCCTGGGCAGCAAGCAGCGCTAAAGACTTAACGGAAGATGAAGGAGAGGATGGCTCAGGTGAGGCGCATCGCGCGGGCACCAGAACACCAAACGGTGGAGCCGGCGCACTGCACATAGCACCCCACACCGCAGCCTCCCGTCGCAATGGCGCCAGCAATGCCACAAATTCGTCTATTTATACTGGAAACAAGATTCCCCATCTTAAGAGGGAAGATGGTGTTCCGCTCTGGCGCAAGGATATACAATATGAGTTCCTACGTGGTGTCTTTGAGGACAAGACTGCTGCGTTTACGAATGTGTACGATCAGTCCAAGGAAAATACATTCGCAGATATCTATGTCGATGCGATGGCCCGGAGTAGTAAGACGAGCAAAATATTGAGAGACAAGCTCATGAGTGATCGCCCTGCCGCGTTGAACATGGCAATGGTCTGTTTGTTGGTGAATGTTGGTAGAATGAACACAACATTGAATTGTGAGATCACTTGCTCGAACCACCTTTCGTTGACTGGCCTTGGGAACCTGAACTAAATGTTGTCATAGTCTTTCCTGAAATGCGAGCCCAGCTTCGCACCTACCATTCTATCCCTTCCCTTCAAGCGCGCCAAGATCCAAACGCTTATAAACAACTTCAAGATGCACCACGTCTCAAATCCATTCTCAAGGGCGCCTCTGAAGACCGGCCAGGGGAGCCCAACACCCCAGACAAAGTCAAACAACGCCCTGTTCCCCGTACCAACCCTGTCAATCTGATATTTGTCCTATCCCAATACGCGCCACAAATCTCAGAGCGGCATTTCTCTCCCCAAAGAGATTTCTTTGACCTCATAATGCGTCCGACGCTAAGCAGTAAGAGCAGGGCGAGAGGCTTCTTATGGCTGATGTGGTGGTACCTGGAGAGCAACTTCTCAGAAGAAGATGCGAAGGGCAATCCTTTTGGTCCAGGGCGAGCAAGCGAAGATGGCGGGATCCCCCAAAAGCTGCCGGCGTTTGACCACCTTACGCCGGAAGAGGCGGAACGCGAGAACGTTGATACGCTAGAGGAGCTAGAGTACGGTGAAGTAAAGAGGCTAGAGAGGAAACGTAGGTTTTACCTTGTTTAGATTAACGCTGCTCTGTGGACTGACAAACTTTATGCTAGGCATTCTTGAGAGCGATATGACCAATGTACAGCCGGCCCCTAAGAGAGGGAAGAAGAGTAAGGACATTTCAGATTCTCAACTAGGAATGTTTCAGTGTTTTCGAGAATATCGCAAAGGTTTGTGAAGCGACACCCACATATCCTCAGAAGATATGTGATTTTCCTCTCCGCACAAGGGTATTTCCTCTGCGTCGTGAATCTTGGAATGTACAAAAAGAGTTGGATTATCCAACTCCGTAACACCGGCGATTCGCGCACGGTCGAATCGAGGAAATACTTGTTCTTATGTTCTTATGTTCTTATATCCCTTACCATCTCTAAGGCTAAGCCTTGGGTTTTCATATCTCAACCTCTATTTTCCAATCGGTTTGCGACTTTCAGCTCTTCTGTCGAGGGAAACTCCCGTATCTAATAACATTAATAATTTAGGTATGAATTCTCTAGCGCCTTCTGAAGATGGCGCTGCTAGTCCCGCCAGAGATGGCTCGTCTCCTCACCCTGCTCGTAAGTGATTTCTTCGGTGGTATGTCCTCCCCCAATGACTTCACTAATATGCTTTGTGCGTCAGGCTCATTCCGCAATTCAACGCGTAGCCGGCAACGCAAAAGTTCAAACATGGAACCTTATAACTACGACACCGACGGTACACGCTCGGTATCTCCTGGACTCCACCAATCAATGGAAGCCGGTTCTGCTCGCACAACAAGTCGGCTCTCAGCATCAGAAATGCATATCAATAGTATCTTAAATGAGAACTCAACAGCCGGTACTCCTTCCTATCTCCCTCGCAGCGGCCGCGGCAGGTGGCCCAGGGATATTGGCGGAGATCGAGGAGGACCGCAGCGTATCATCCTGAAGACGAAAATGCATCAGATTCCAGATAGCACCTCTCCCGCTCCCCCAGGCGCTGGACATCCAGTTCTACACTCCAACCCGGATCGCCGTCAGCGCCCTCTCACCGCTCATCAGCAGGCCGTGGAGAAGAACCGACAGCAGCGCGTGGAGTACCTTCTCGATCGGAAGAAGAGAGTTATGTTTGAGCGGCGGAAGAAGCAGAGGGAAGACGAGGGCGCTATTTGGAGAGCTTTGAAGAGATGTGAAGAGATGGATGACCCGTTCATGGACAGTGAGGAGGAAGGATTCAAAGATACGAATGGGCCATTCAAGGATCAAGGCTTCGGTGGGCTGACCGCATTAATTAACGAGGATGAAGACTATGGTGAAGAGGTCGCTGCGTACTCTGCGGCGCTAAGACGGGCGCGAAGGAGGTTGGATAGGTGGGAAGAAGCCGGGAAAGCGAATGGTCGATTCCTTGAGGCGAAGACGGCACCAAATGGAGTGGATCGGGATGCTGAAGATGAGGAAGATTACGAAGAAGATTACGAGATGGCCAAGCCCGGGGGTGTAAGCTTATGCGTAGAGGATGCTGATGAGGATGAGGGGCAGCTAGATGACATGGAACGCGAGTTGTTGGGGGAGATTGACCCAGTTGATGAGGAAGCCGAGGAAGCCGAGGAATACGACGAAGATGAGATGGACGTTAATTAGCGGGAAACGGAGTTGGACTTCGCACCTGCAAAGGCGGGCTTTAGCAATGGGGATAAAAAGTTCATTTGCTTCTGCAATTGAATTTTTTTGGAGGGACATTTTTGGGGCGCTTCTCTAGCTGCTTCCCTCCTCGCTACCTGTACTTTTAGGCCAGGGAAAGGAGGCTGATAAGATGATACTTATTCGCCTTTGATACGAAGTTTTTTTTTTTTTTTACCTCGCTGATAAGAGAAGGGGAAAAGAAGTTGGGAGAGGAAATAGATTTTTTTTTTTTTCTCTTTCTTCTCTCCCCCTTTTCCCTGTGCGCCGGTTTGGGGATTTGGAAAAAGTGATGCTAAAGAACATGCATATTAAAAGATTTCTAAAGGACTTTTTTTCAAAAAGGTACATACATGCGGTGCGAGCCGTAGATTTCTCTAAAGGGATTTTTGACGCCCAGTCCATCCGTATGCTATTATTCCATTCCTCTCAGAACTGTTCCCGGCCCCCCTACGTACGGTCATTTCGACACCTCCTTCGCCTTCTCCACGACATCCTTCCCCACATCTACAGCCCCCTCGGTGCCATTATCCGACCCTGCCTCCGCCCGTTCGGCGAGCTGTTTCTCCCTCCCGCCCCAACTATCGATTCCCAAATAAAGTTAGATCTAGCCCCCCAAAAACACCAGAAGGAGGGGGGATTTTTTTGGTCGCCCAAAGATAGGGGATTGACGTACTTCCAGTATTGTAAATAGCGATAACCCTGCGTGAGCTGTGCGCCTTCGTTGATGAAGTGGCACGCGAAGAGGAGGTAGTTCTTTGGTTGGACGGCCAGGGCGTAACGCATGAACGTTGCGGAGTAGATCACCAGGGCGCCGGTCATCCGGCCGGAGATTCTAAGGGTTGGGGTTTCTTCGTCAGCTTTGGAGTTTGTTCCTGGCATGACACGGTGTGGCGGAGAGACTGCGTATAGAGCCCACCCCCCGTCCACAAACACGCCCAAGCTCGCGCAGGAAGGGGATTGGTCTCCGTAGGGCAAAGAAGAAAAAAAACTCACATCTCCGGGTCCTTCTGCGTGTCCATAACCGCTGCAATCGGGATCCCGAAATTCGACACCGGGCCCCAGAAATCTGTTCCGGTGGCAAGGCCAAACACGCATTAGCTGGTGGCAACCCCCTCCGTGTTCTCGTTTTAATTCCGGAGTGTGTTTTATTGAGGAGGGAGGAGCTGAGAATAAGGAAGGGTGGGAAGAAGGGCTGGGGCAATTGAATGGGCTTGGACTTACGGGTTGAGCACACATAGCTGATGACGGGATGAGAGCGGATTTTGGCGTTGACAGCCGATATGAACGCTGCCATTGTAAGGAGAAGTTTTGGGGATGTGATGGGTAAGTTAGGGCGATGAGGTATGCAGCGTTGACTGGCCAGTTATATGTTGAGCAGCTGCTTGCGTTGGGAAAGTGGTCACGTGCGCCCTAAATAATCCAAAACTTTTTGCCAAATGATTTTTAAAGGTAATATGAGCTCTTGAATGGTTTCATCCTATGGGTGGTAGATAATGGTACAGCGTAGTTACTCCTTGACAAGTTCTCTCTGGAAAAAGAAGCTTGTGCCACGCCTTTAATATGAAAATAGCCAGCCGCGACTGTATCCCCCCCAGCATGTATAGCAGAAAGGGTGCTATTGCTGATGGGATAACGCCGTTCAATTCCGCGCTACTCATCCATCCTGCCCTACTTTGTCATCTGCCGAATCCAGGAGGAAATCCTCGGCCTTGTCCTGGTGGCCCTTGAAAGCCTGGTGGTGGTTGGAAGCCCGCTGTTAGAATGAATTAGTTAGCGAACTATTAACAACTAAGTTAAGACGAAGATAGGGGCTGCTTACGGGGTATACTGCCAGGTGGTCCCTGGAATCCTGGAGGCGTAAAGCCAGCTATTTACGGGAATCGCATTAGGATAAGAATGTAAATTCTCTTCTAAAGTAAGACTTACGTGGAGGCGCAGCTCTTCCAGCTCCAAACCCACCTGGGGGCGGAGCTCCTGGGAACCCCCCCGGCGGTCCCCCAGGAAATCCTCCAAAAGCTCCAGGAGGCGGCGGTCCTCCAACTCCAGCAGCAGGTCCACTAAGACCAATAGGTAACCCCCTCCCAGCAGGCCTACTAATTCCTGGGCCAGCTGCCAATGTCGATGGTGCAGCTCCAGCTGCACCGCCTGGCACGCTTGTCCCCAATCGAGCAGAAGGGTCCGCCGGGGGTGGTGATTCGATTGAGAGAGAGATAATATGGGTTCCACGAACTATGGTGAGACCTAGAGTGCGCTTTTCCTCAGTCTCAATGAGGGCAGGTGGGGCACCGCCGGGCGCCGATTGCGCAGCGGTCTTTGCGGGTTTGCGCTTTACTCGCCGGAATTCCTCTGTGTCTGCGAGAACGAGATTCATGTGCTGCGGAGTAGGGTTAGTCCTTAAGAGCTAATTTATAGCAGGATTAAAACAGCTGGTAGTGGTAGTTTGGCGTACCTTATCGAATGCCAGCATCTGGCCTGTCATTTGGCGCCCATCATTCAAGGTCACTCTCATCCGGTAGTTGATCTAAGAGAACATGACGGTCAGAGAATAAGACTCTATATTTGAGATGGAGACATCTACAAAAGGCCGAACTCACGAGATTCGCCTATACAGCACAGAAATCAGCTGTCCTGTCAACACATGTCTTGCTTGTAAACAGGCTCTTAGGATCGAGAACTCACCATCTTCCCCTGCTTATTGGCCGCCATTCTGAACGAGATTCTCGCAGAAGCGGTGTCTTCTAGTTTTCAAAAAGTATGTCTTTGAAGCCGTGAGACTTCTGTTGACGGCACCGTAGAAGCTCTATCACTAAGCCCAGTGTTTGTGAAATCGCGTTGTTGAATGGTGATTGCGGCTCTGCGATAGCTCTCGCTTATGTCAGCTATAAGGGCTCCCGCTACAAGCCCTATCTCGGCTATGGACTGCTAAATTTCGAGTGCGCCAAAATTTGAGGCTCCTGTTTTCGAGATTCGACAGCAGCAAAACGACATCCCAACAACCAACCCTACCCTCCAGAGTCCAGTCAAAAATGGTATATCATGGCGCTTTCTCTATCCCTTCGGTTCTTGTATTCTCAAAATTACAATCCAATCCGGTCCGCTACAATCGGGACTTGACATTCACCCTCACAAACACTACTTCTATTTGCCTATACCTTGTATTACCTCCAACAACTGACACATCTCCATGCAGGTCGAATCCGGGAAAGAAAAGAGCTCGAACCCCATGCGGGAGCTACGCATCCAAAAACTCGTCCTTAATATCTGTGTCGGAGAATCCGGTGACAGACTCACGCGTGCTGCTAAGGTGTTGGAACAATTGAGCGGCCAAACACCAGTATACAGTAAGCCTTCTCTCGAAAGGCGGTGGAATCTACAACTAAAGCACTATGGTCAATACAACCAACCTAACGAGTAATTCCCCCACAGGCAAGGCCCGCTACACCGTTCGAACTTTCGGTATCCGCCGTAACGAAAAGATCTCTGTGCATGTCACCGTTCGAGGTCCCAAGGCCGAAGAGATCCTGGAGCGTGGTCTTAAGGTTAAGGAATATGAATTAAGAAAGAGAAATTTCTCGGAGACCGGCAACTTCGGTTTCGGAATTAGCGAACATATCGACTTAGGCATCAAGTACGACCCGGCAATTGGTATCTACGGAATGGATTTCTACTGCTGCATGTGAGTAGTGGCCCTCTCTAGAGCCGGTCTTGGACATTGGAGAACCCAGGGGTGCTCCGTACGGCCAGAAATCAGGCGGAATACCTGCCATAGGAGGGCTGTACTAATTGATACGACTTCATATAGGACGCGTCCTGGTGAGCGTGTTGCCAAGCGCCGGCGATGCAAGTCCGTTGTCGGTGCTTCCCACCGCATTAATCAGACTGAGACGATCAAGTGGTTCAAGAATAGATTCGAGGGCATCGTGAGGTAGACGGTTGTTTGTTGGTTTCTATCAGAGGGTCATGGCGGAGCGACTGGTCTAGTCGCATGGCTGTAACTTATGTCCGGCGAAAGCTCTTTCATGAGTCGAGAGCCTTTCCTCAGGTAATAGCATCCAGCAGTCCAATACGTCCTCGACCATATCGTATATCCATGCTATTTTCCTGAAGAAACTACCCACAATCACAGGAACCCCGGGAGGCATCCCACCTACCTGACTTGGCTTCCCTTGGCGAAGTAAGGTGCTGTAAACCCACTTGGCCTACCCTATTTCCCAAGGTGTCGGTGCTGCAGCCCCTAGGCATACAAACAGACCCAATGGAACTAGGACCGCACCCGCCCCACAATTTCTACGTCCTTCCCACACACAGAACACGAAGCAACAACTTGGCACCGAAAAAATATCGATACAACATCAGACACCTCGCCCCCTTACATGACCCCTCAACACCGAACCCAAATAACCAGCCTTAATCTTCCACCCAACTTCCCCACACCATCCCCTTACTTATCCTCCACTAAAAAAACGTACAAAAAGTCCAAGCCATCCGCCTATGCCTAACCCCCTCCCAAACCAATCACCAATTCCACGCCCATCCTACAATCTAAGCTTTAATCTACAAAATTCACCCCCCACACCAAAACCCCTCCACTTCAACACCTTGAGCCCTAAGAAAAACTCTTTGCCACCATAGGTCTTTTCGCATACATACACATTTTAGTTAGTCACTGACCTCAAAACGTTGAGAGTTAAAACAAGAGAAAACCACTACCGCCAATGGCCTGCACAGGCTTGGTGGGTAGAGAAAACAACGTTTTGATGAGGCGCCGACATCGTAACTGAAAATACTAGATTCTATTATTCCACCCTCCGTATTTATAAAAGACTAGCCCGCTGTTCGATCACGATCTCGCGATCTCTCCTCGGTATCTTCTACCCCAGATATAATTTATCCCTACCGGAATCACTAACTGACAAAACAAAGCTTACCATATATCGTCTTACGAGTTGTGACTACCGACCATTCCCAGTATTTTCTCCTTCATCCCTCTACTAGAATGACATCAATATCTAACTTGGACGGGGCTCTCATTTTCTCCATTGTATGGTCCGTTTGACAGTTTTTGATTGGTAGCAGGCGCATGAATAACAATAGAGGAAAATAAAAATATAACCATCTGTGGCTGTAGCTCGTCCAGGGAAAGTAAGAGATATCAGCGATGAAAACACAAAGACGTAGGCGTCATGAAAATGCCCTTATCCCAGCATGTTTACTCAATGTTCTGCCGTTGACTTCACGATTCTACAGATGAGATCCCGGCTGTCGACAGAATCCCCCTCCTTAACCTGAAGCGAGCCGACTGCGCCAGAGTGAGGGGCACTGATCACCATTTCCTGTCCCTCGCCGTTAGTGATTTTGCCACCAGGATACAGTAGAGATTGAACAACTTACCATCTTCATCGCACTAAGGACAGCGATGGGGTCTCCCTTCAATACCTCATGGCCATCTTGGATCCTCACCTCCACCACAACCCCGGACATCGGAGCGCCAACTTGGCTGGAGTCATTCACATCTGCCTTAGGACGGCTTATATTCTCCACAGCGGCCTTGTTGTCATCCACGGTGACTTGCCGAACTTCACCATTCATTTCATAGAAAACTTCCCGCTGCCCAGTTTGGTCCGAAAGGGGTCCAATGGCGAGAAGCTTCAAGATCAAGACCTTGCCCTTCTCAATCGTAACGCTAAACTCTTCGCCAATATCTGGCCTCGCGAGGAAGTATTTGGTTGGCAACACACTCAGGTCACCATACTTAGCAACGAATTTCTTGTACTCTTCGAAGACCTTCGGATACATGGTGTAGCTGGCCACATCGCACTCAGAAGCACTACCGTATTTCTCGACGATGTCCTTCTTGATTCTTTTCAAGTCCAGCGGTTCAAGGAAGAGACCCGGGCGTTTTTCCAACTTACGACGGCCACGAAGTGCATTCGTTCGTAGTGGCTCTGGAAAGCCTCCATATGGCTGTCCCATAAGACCCTCGAAGAATTCGAGGACTGACCCCGGGAAGTCAAGCTCGCTAGCTTTTTTGATGACATCATCGTAGGACAGTTTATTGGATACCATGAACTGAGCCAAATCGCCCACAACCTTTGAAGTCGGCGTGACTTTAACAATGTCACCAAGGAGGTCGTTTGCTTGTTCATACGCTTTCTTTGTCTCAGCCCACTGAGACCCGAGACCGAGCTGTGTAGCTTGAAATATCAAGTTGGTCAATTGCCCACCAGGAATTTCATGCTCATAGACTTCTGGATCGGGTCCGTGGAGAGTCGCCTCGAAAGGTGAATAGAGTAAACGAAGCTGTGCCCAATAAGTGTCAATGGCGCGTACCTGAGCAACTTCCAACCCAGGATCGTGTGGTCCTCCTTCAAGAGAGGCGAGCACAGCACCCACACTTGGCTGAGACGTCATCCCCGATAAGCTGTCCGTGGCTGTATCCACAGCATCAGCGCCAGCGACTGCACAAGCCATCATCGAAGCGACACCTGTGCCGGCCGAGTCGTGAGTATGAACATGAATCGGAACATCTGGGTACTTCTTCCTGATTGAGCCGACGAGAAGAGTGGCCGCCTGTGGCCTTAGAACCCCAGCCATATCCTTGATGCCAATAACATGGGTACCGAGCTTGACAATCTTGTCAACAAGGTCCAGGTAGTACTGGAGGTTGTATTTTTTCTTTGGGTTAAGCATATCTCCGCTATAACATATTGCCGCTTCAACTACTCCACCAGCTTTCTTGACCGCGTTGATGCCGACTTCAAGCTGATCAATGTCATTCAACGCATCGAAAACTCGGAAGATATCCACGCCATTCTTCCTTGCATGTTCGCAAAAATGATAGATGGCGTTGTCGGGTAGGCTAACTCCCAGTTAGACCAAATTTCGCAACACTGAGAGACCAACTTACGATGAATACGCGACACCGTTGGCGCCGCGCAGAAGCATTTGGAAAGGAATGTTCGGTACAAGCTTTCGCATCTTCTTCAGTCTGTCCCAGGGATCCTCATACAAAAACCTCATAGCAACATCAAAAGTCGCTCCACCCCAACATTCAAGACTGTACGCGTTGCTGTAGGCATAGCTAGTTTCCTGAGCAATATTCAAGAGGTCAATCGTTCTAACTCTAGTAGCTAGCAGAGACTGGTGAGCATCACGCCAAGTCGTGTCCATAAGCAGGCAACCCTTGTAGTTGCGGATGGCTTTAGCAAAAGCTTCGGGCCCCTCCTTTAGTAGGATGTTTCTCCAGCCGTGTTTGCAAGGCTCTGACACATCAATATGTGCACCCTCCTTTGTGTGGAGCTTCGGCATGATGATTTCTCCTTTGAATTTGGGCTCGCCAATCTGGCCTTTGATACTGCTTCCATTGACGGCAACATCGCCCAAATATGCAAGTAGCTTCTGGGCTCGGTTCTGGCTACCAACAAGAGAGAATAATTCAGGGCTGGTCTGAGTTAGTAACAAATTTGAAGGACCACCTGAAGGTTTCTTACGTGTCATCGATGAATGTTGTCCAACAGTTTCCATCAATAAAAGTGGGATGGGTGATCAATGAAACCAGAAAGGGAATGTTTGTCTTAACACCACGAATACGAAACTCAACGAGGGCGCGAAGCATCTTTCTCCGAACAATCTCGTAAGTGGAGCCATGGCAGGAGCATTTAACCAACATCGAGTCGTAGTGTGGCGTAATGATAGCACCGGCAAATCCGTTTCCGCCGTCAAGACGTACTCCATTGCCGCCTGCCGACCTATAAACCTCAATCTTACCCGTATCTGGCTGGAAGCCTTTGCTAGGGTCCTCGGTTGTGACTCTGCACTGGATAGCGAACCCGCGTGTAGAAATACGGTCCTGAGTCAGCCCCAGTTGAGCCAAAGTTGCACCAGCTGCAATTTGAATCTGTGCCGCTACGATATCGATTCCGGTGATTTCCTCAGTGATTGTGTGTTCGACTTGACTGGGTTACTCTCAGCAAGCGGGCACAATAGGAGGGGAAAATAATAATAATAATAGCTGAGCTCAACTCACATTCTAGGGTTTATCTCGATGAAGTAATATCGGTTTTGCTGGTCGACTAAAAACTCAGCAGTACCAGCGTTACGGTAGTTGACCGATTTTGCAAGCTTCACCGCATCACTCAATATCTTGTCCCGTACCTCTGATGGCAGGTCTTTTGCTGGAGCTAGCTCCACAACTTTCTGATGGCGGCGCTGGACACTGCAGTCGCGTTCGTAGAGATGGACAATATTGCCGTGGTTATCGCCCAGTAGCTGAACTTCAATATGTTTCGGACGGTCCAGGAATCGCTAATTTAATAGATCAGCAAATATCAACAAGGCTAACCCGGGTGAAACTCTACCTCAATAAATACTGTTCCGTTCCCAAAAGCTGATTTTGCCCTATTTAGTAAACTCAGGTTAGCCGAGTGCCCCATAATCAACGTTCCGAATTCCATTCTTGTATTGAGCCCTCATTGAAGCACGGAAAGAAAGACTCACTCAGAGGTAGCTCTTTCAAATGAGTCTTTCAGGCTCGCTTGGTCCCTAACAACTCTCATACCACGCCCTCCCCCTCCAAAGGCAGCCTTGATGATAATGGGGAAGCCGTATTCCTTAGTGAACAACTCCGCATCCTGATACTTCTCAACCGGACCGGGGGTACCAGGCACGACGGGGACATTCTCCTTGATGGCAATTGCTCGAGCGGAAACCTTGTCCCCGAGCGCCTCAATTGTTTCCGGACTGGGTCCTATAAACTGTACAATATGTCTATGAGCGCCATGGCGGCATGAGAGAGTGCAGATATGGTGAACCCACAATAAGACCAGACTTATTGACATTCCTGGCAAACTCTGCATTCTCAGACAAGAAACCATAGCCTTTCTCAACCGTCAGGAGGATATCCATTTCTTTGCACTCTCTATTGGGGCGCACCTGGATGGATCATATTGACGCCATGTTGAAGAGCAATCTTGATGATCTCATGACCTTGCAGATATGCCGCTACCGGGGTATACTCGCCATGTTTGCCAATCATATAGGCTTCATCGGCTTCTGTAATTTTTAGAGTATTAGCACCGTGTATTTCCAGGTGCACAGTTTTTATTAGGATTCGCACGTACTCTGCCGGTGCATGCTAAGACGGTCCTCATAACTGAGGTCTCGTCAGTCGCAGATTTCGCAGTAAGTACGCAATTGAAATACCTGTACACCGCTACAGTCTGGAGCGATAGTTCATGAGCCTAGAAGTCGTCAAGTTAGTTAAAAAAAAATAATTTAGACTCCTAGTGCTGCCAGAGCTTCCAGAGCTCCTAGAGCTTCAATTATTAAGATAGGAAGTCTAAGCTGGAGACTTACTGTCCTGAAGATCTGCATATGCACATATCTGTGAGCAGGCAGCGGCAAAGACGAAAAAGATCCGGGATAGTTGAGCACATACGCGGATAGCTATGAAATCACGAATTAGCCATTGCGACCCGGCACGATAATAGCACGAGCATAGGGATACTCACGAATTTCCCCTCGGTTAGCCACTGTAAGCCGCATCCAAGTCGCCGAACGTTAGCCGTGCTCCCTCAATGTTGACGAAGCTCAATGAAGAGCTTTGTGAACGAAGCGTAGAGGAAAACATGCCTAGAATTTTCTTCATTTGCATGATTGATGATTTGGCACGTAAACGGTGCAAGGTGTGGTGCGCCGACCCAGTGTCGACACCATCCTCGAAAACTTCATTGTGGTTGCTACTGTTGTCAACTTGGCCAGCCATTTTCGGTAGGGTGTTGCTTCTCGGCAAGGAATCCCCTGGAGATGCTATCAATCGGCTTATTGACGAGAAGTGGAGCTGAAGATACTATCGAGCTTTGCCTGCGATAGAACGATTCCAATCGAGCGAGCTGGAGATGGGGAATTGGTACGATTCAAGTCGGACAGTACTGTGAGAAGCTAATGGAGGGAAGGAGTGAAGAGGAGCAAGCAAGGTGTTGGGCAGAAGTGTGACGAGGGGCAGCTGTTGGCCAGGTTTAACCTCAACACATATATGCAGGTCGATCTTATCGGTTGGTTCGGTTCGCGGTCGGTGTTTCCCCGTTTGATTCCACAATTCGGGTCCAAGGATATCGACGGGCCGCTGTGGATCTGTTGTAGCTGTTGCAGCCCCCGACGATCGCCTTGATTGCACACAAAGCTGCTACACCACCTTAAGTAGAGAGTGGGTCCAACAAAACAAATAAACCAAGGATTAATCATGCGTGACTTAGGAGGGAAAAATTCCCTCGAGTTTTCTTTTTCCACTTTGGTGTAGTATCAACTACCAGCGTATCGGGATCCGCTTATCTTCACCGTGTGCAAATTCTGCCCGTCACACGGGGGCCATCAAGAAGAGTTGGATTACATATGCTACACATGTTAAAAAAGTAAGGTTAAAAACGCCAGAGCCTTTTCTGCGCGATGATATCATTTTCGCCTATTGTCAATATGAATGACTACGCGTTGGCGGCATCGCGTTCTGATTGGAACACCATGAACATCACCTTCATGCCAATTGCGGAAGTATGTTGATTTGAGGGCTTGAGTGAAAGGTTCAGCACTTTATGCATTAGAGAGTTTGATGATCACCGAGTATCCTCTAACTTGGTTGTGCACATACTCGCTGGCTGCATCACGCTTGGAATGGGGTGCTCTTTCGCCATTGGGAGATCAAGGTTCCTGGAGCCGTTAGGGGTCGAGACAAGTACTTTCCTCATCGATGAACTCCCTCAAACTCAGCTGGAGTTGTTGGCTATATATTTTGTTTTTGGTGTTTTCTCTTCATCGTGTTTCAACATTGCAAAACTTTTTGGAAGAGCTGTATCTTATCATCAGTTTTCTTTATCCACATTGCTCTTCTTGCTACTCTTGCTACCAGATCTCTCCAAGCTTCTGACCCTACCCAGAACGCTTTCCTTCCTGTCTTTCTGCGGGAACGATGGCTTCTTTCAGCAAGTTTTCCGCTTGTTTTATCCTGCTCTTTGCTCCTCTTGTTGCCGCGGCAGTGCCACCAGGGTTGGAATCCCCGTCGAAGCAACCCGCCTCAGACCGCCGTCGCTACCAGCTTAGTTACGCGGATGAAGCAAACCAGCAGAGTTGCTGGGGTGATTGCATCGCTCGCGCCGCAGCATATCCCATCAAACAGGTTGCCATAGCTGCTGCCAGCAGCTACAACCAGATGGATTGTCACAAATACTGCGGCGCTGATGCCCTTTCAAGGGACTATCTTTGGTGCTTCGTCGATTGTGGCAGACCAATTGGCGTAAGCCAGAACCGCAAACGGGCCTCTACTGAAGAATGTACCCAAAAGTGTGGTGAATCCGACTTGTCTTGTTACACACACTGCATGGGCATCCCAGTAAGTTTACTACCCCCTCTTCCATTCTTCTCCCTCTTCTACTACCCATAATACCAGAGTTAACGGTACGATTGCCATGCAGGATCCAGACTGGATTGCTAAGAACGATACCGATTCATGCATGACGAACTGTGATATGCTTCCTTCAGGCAAAGACTACTCTGATTGCGCCGCTAGCTGCGTTGCCACCACGTAAGCTACGAGCCTACCTAACCCTCTACTTACCCGACCGAATACACTCGAGACGCTTTAGTATGCTAAATGATCTATGAGACAGCTACCTTGCTGGGAATGCCGCTCCTTCCAACACGACCAATAAAACCACTAACTTTGAATGCACGACCAACCAAACCACGACATCTAGCACAACTGTACTGTGGCGCCATGCAGTAGAGACTGTAACATCTACATTGAACGGGTCGACGCAAACCCTCACTTTCCGGATCATCACGATAGTGCATCCCCCGAAACCCACTAATGGGTCTTCTACCACGGAGTGTCCGACCTTTACCGCTGAATTCACGAATTCATCGATTTCTTTGGGACCAAGAGTCAGCCTTGCGTCTCTCCGGCCAACAACTAATGTATCGGGTGCGGAAAAGCGAATAGAGATCAGCTACCTCTTTATAGTAGTTACAGTTCTCTCAGGTCTAGTCGCAGGTTTGACACTTGGAATGCTCTAAGTTACCTTCGTTCCACCGGGTGAGATCCGGTTCAGTCTACTTTTGATCCAGAGGCGTATGTTTGCGGTAGTGAGATGTAACAGCATCTCCATTTCTTTTTGGTCGCAGAAAATTCTTGTTCTTTCGGAAAGCTAAATACCAGCCTTGCCCTCTCCTCTCACCTCCGGATGTTGTCGTCGTTTCCTTACAACATTTGGGCTTGATGCTGAGGGTTGGACGCTGGAGGTGGTGTTTGAGCGCTGCAGAAGCTGTCTTTCTGTTTGTTTGTTTTTTTGGCATACGTGTGTCTTGCCCCTAATGTTGATGACGGGTGTAAGAGCAGTGAGGCGGGGTGAGAAATGGATCGTTGATTGCCTTTTATTGATTCAATAGAAACTTTAATCCTGAACTACTGGCTGAGAGTATGGCGTCGTGATCTGTAGAAAAGGACTTGTGACCCTGGAAGTGGGGAGTGGGCTGGATAACTAACTAGGTAGATGCAAAGAAGATGGAGGAGAGGAGCTCTCACCGATAGCGTTTAGGGATCCGCTATTTTGGCTTTGCCGTCTCTCCCCAAAGGGTTATAAAACGCCGACTCCATTTATACTAGTATTCAGCCTGGCCATTACTGTTTCACCAAGTGTAAAGGCAACTTTGCGTCCCCTCTAGGCCGCAGGAATCACACAAAAGTCCTCTCATCAAAATTTTCATCTTGTTTACTTCTTTTGGTATTGTGCCTAGTGTCAAATGACAACCGCCTCGATCGACGAGCTTGAACCCCTTGTCTTGGGGCCAAAGGGGACAATTGATATTGGTCCACTCCCAGCGTCGTTTGGCTTTGAAGGACCGCTTACGTCAACGGCGGACTATTTTCTCTCATGGGCCGCTCATACAAATTCGGGAATTTGGACTTTCTCCACGGCCGGCTTGAAGACAACGATGAACTTCGAAGTCTAAAGCGGGAGGTGATTTCATTCCCTTCGCGCCTCAAGTCGGCTGTTGAGAAGAGATCGTTGACAAACCCAATCGCTTACGAAAATCGCTATCCGATCGTCCATCGGGACTTCCTGCTGCATAACATACTTTTCGACGATACATACAATGTTGTGGGTGTGATCGACTGGGAGTTTGCACATTCTGCTCCACTCTAAGCGTTCACTGCTTTGACAAATATGTATTCTTGTTTTAATTCAAAGACGCTTCATGCAGTTACTGATAGGGATGGGGAAGGAAGGAAGTATATTAAAGACGCCATGGATGAGAACATTCGACAGGGATGCAAGCTGTCCAAGACCTTTGGGAGCATCTTGGGAGATATCGGTCGGTGCATGACGTATTTTGGGG
Organism: Glutinoglossum americanum; assembly: GCA_020080175.1. Classification (NCBI taxonomy): domain Eukaryota; kingdom Fungi; phylum Ascomycota; class Geoglossomycetes; order Geoglossales; family Geoglossaceae; genus Glutinoglossum; species Glutinoglossum americanum. The sequence goes on along the minus strand of JAGHQL010000031.1, from coordinate 72,830 downwards.
AGGGAAGAGCTGTATCGTTTGGGGAATTACTGGACCGCTACAAGTCGGAGACTATTGCGAGTTTTTTGGATCCTAATTCAGTGGAACGGTAAATAAAATCAGATTCAACAGCCTTATATTACACATTTTTCATCCCAAATAGCTCTATGACTCTATGGTAAAAGCCCAATTTTCCAGGTTCAAGGTAAACCCTCATTGCATATGCCAGATTCTGGATGTTCTGGTCATACAGAGTTGCCGAGAGCTTGTCATCAATCACTTCGGCCGCCTCACGCCTTGCCACCCTTTCTATATATTCCTTCCACTCCCGCCACGTTTGCCTTGTGTTTTTATCTAATGGCTCCCTGTTCTCATCATAACCCCAAGATGCATCCATTGGGAAAGGCACCGTCGATAAGAAAAGTGGAAATTCCGCGATAGAGCGCTTTTCGGCGAGAGAGGACGAGACTGGTAGATAATGGAAGAGTTTTCGGAGCAGGCACCGGATCGGGAGGACGTTCGGAAGCGATACTAGCAGATGAGCGTGCAGGGAAGCATATTTGTGTTAGATGACATGGCTGGAGGGTTGTGAATGACGCCTTTTGGCGGCAAGACTTAGTGTGCCAACGCTTCAAGGCTTATGTCAGTTGGTTCTCCGAGGCGACGGAGCATGCAGTTTAGAATAACTTGACCCCAGAGAGACGGTACACGGGGTATATGCGTGTCGACTTTCAGCTCGCTTTGAGCCATTTCACCTAGGCCGCTTGTAGAGGATCGCAGGATCCCGTGTCCATATTTCCTCTGGTTGGCGCTGAATGACGCTGGAATGCTCCGCTTCTGTGAGGCAGGCAGACGGATGGGGTTCGCCAACGCTACTCTTATACCTCCAAACTCTTCCATCTTAGGATAGCAGAGCTGTTTCGGACCGGAAAACCAGACAGGTCATCAGAAATACACTGGCAATACAACCGAAAGAGAGTTGTATGGGGCCGATTGTACAGCAGCGAAGATGGCGGGGTGCTTTAGTGGTACTGGCGAATCATGCACTAGCTGCAACCGCTATTAATTAGTTGTGTGTGGTGGTAAAGTACGCGGGTCAACCTTAACGGAGAATATGATAGGGAAGATCCAAGGATCTGGTGCCTCAGGTTCCGCTTGGACTTTGTCATCGTATCCTGAATGACGTGGGCTTTTCCTTTTTCTTGAAGTAAGACAGACATCGTCTAGCAGGGTGATGACATATCTTGGAAGGATACTTTTCTGGCAGGGGAGTGCGGTGCCCTCGACATCCTTTAAGGCATCTACGAACTCTAACGCGTTGGCGATATGCCTTCTGATCGTTTACCCGGGAATGCGACGGGCAGCCACGAGGCCGCATCTTTCGGCGTGGGTGGTGACAGGGTGTATATCCCTCCGCATGATGGAGACTGGCAGGGGTTTGAGAGGTAGTAAACGAGACCGTGAAGACTAGATGAAATGGACGGTACTTAGGAAACTAACATAGTGTCATGGGTGTACATAAAATAAGATGTGCTTGCAAAGTAGATGAATATGTAATGGGCCAGCTCTTGTTCCTCCCTTGTTCCATCGTTATCCTTGATCTCTACCGTCTAAATCTGTACGGACGGACCGCCTTAGAGCTCTTGGAGGGACGGACGGACTGGGTCTTGGCAGTTCATCTGCCGTACGTCCGACAGTTCGATGGACAATAGTTGAGCCTCGATTTCCTAAAGTAACAGATGTTGCAAGGCCAGTATTTGTCTTCTGTCTTGGTCTCACCCACATATCCTTGCGTCTAGATCAAAGCCAGGTATGCTTCCACTTCTGACGTCCTACGGATTAGTGTTAGGATTTATCTTATAGCAAGAACGGTGATGCGGTTGGTGAGAGAGAAGTGCGGTTGATGCGAGAGAAGAATGTGCAAGAGATGGATAGACGGTGTTTGCAAAATGTGCGACGCAAATATATCAGCAAAAGCCAATATAAACATACCAGTGATGCTGCCAGCCATATTCGACAGGCCTCAGGTCCTAGCATGTGAGTTAGGACCTTTCACTTTTGTCAACTGGGTTTTCGTAAATTTTGATTCTCTTCCGGGACATTTTAACGCTAAAAGCGAAAGGCCAGGAAATTCTCAAGATGTTTATCATTTCCAGAACTGATGTGGACATAATTGATGTATTAGATGAAGCCAAACCTGCAGGTTTCGAAAAGATCGCGGAATGGGTCTTAAAGACGGTACAATATCAGGGCACTGATAGGTCAACCCCCTTTACGGAAAGTGTCCTAAATAACGTTAATTACCTCGTTGAGCCTTTAACCATATACTGGAAGACCAACCCGTCGTTCTCTCATCGTCAGGACCTTAGTTTCTGGGTGCAGTGGTAACCGACATGGACGGTGCTATGTTTGGTGTTGACCCACGCTGTAAAACGCTTTACCCGCTTTTCTAATATGCTTCTTCTAGTGTGTTCTTTGCGGTAAGCTTAAGGGTATCAACAGCTTGACATGCAGATGCGGTCCAACATACTCAGACCCTAGAAGGCCATGCAAGAATCCTATTAACGCCCTTTTATTGTATCCACAGATGCAGTCCGACATACGCAGACCCTAAGAGGCTACACAAGAATCCTATTAACACTCTTTCATTCTACGCAAATTCCACACAAGGGTCCTACACAAGTATATAAGACCCCAAGAATCTCACCCTCATACACACCCATCCCCATACACACCTATCTCCACACACACCTATCTTCGTGCACACCTATCTCCACATACACCTATCTTTGTACACCCATACCTAAATACGCTCTCAACTTTCAGACATAATGGTGCAATCAGACTCTAGGACTGCAGCTCAGGCAGACAACCTAGACAACTTGACCACGATGGTGACCAACCTAGAAAAGCAAGTGGGCCACCAGGTCAACAAGGTGGATGGCCTGTTGAACAAGGTGGAGGGCCTGTTCAACAAGGTGGACGGCCGGTTCAACAAGGTGGACGACCGGTTCAACCAGGTGGACCGCCGGATCAACAAGGTGGACGGCCGGTTCAACAAGGTCGACGGCCTGTCCAACAAGGTCGACGGCCTTTCCAACAAGGTCGACGGCCTGTTCAACAAGGTCGACGGCCTGTTCAACAAGGTGGACGGCCAGTTCAACAAGGTCGACGGCCTGTTCAACAAGGTGGACGGCCAGTTCAAGAAGGTCGACGGCCTGTCCGACAAGATCGACGGCCTGTCCAACAAGGTGAGAAACCAGAAGATCCACCCGATCAAACAAGTGGGCAACCTGATTGACAAGGCGGGAAACGAGAAGACCTACCCGTCTAGTCAAGTGAGCAGCTCAGAAGAACGTCTGGATGACCAGGCTGATAAGGTGAGAAACGAGAAGATCAAGCAGGCGGACAACCTGGCTAATACGATAGTCGGGACAAACAAATAGATGGTCATCTCCACTCCATAGAGCGTGGTGAAGATAAGTTGAGTCAGTGAACGTTGGTTGGAGCATGGTTGAGATAGATTGATTTGGTGGGCATTGGTCAAAAGCATCGAGAAATCAAATTGATATGGCGGAATAGAACTTAAATTGTGTCGGAGCCGAAGTGGTGGTAATGACTGTTGAGGGCAAGCCCTCGTGTAAATTAGCCGAGTGGTTACCACTCCAAAAGTTTTTGTTTTCTTAGATACACACGGACAACAACACAACTCTCGTTAAATCACTCAGTGCAGGAAAAGAAACTTGTTTTTTGCAAACTCGAACCATTTATCATCCTACTTAGATGAGCTCTCCTGAGATTTCCACGATTATGTATTTGTAGGCAGTTTCGCTCCAACTAAAAGACAAATTAACATCTATGCTCTTCATTCTGATTTGAAGAAATATACATCTTATTAACCTCTATCTTTGATCTCTAGTTTCAAAGCTCTGACTTTTGCTTCCCTCTCATTTCCGTTATCTACTGGCTTGTGTTAGCGTCCTGCACAGGCATAGATAGGATCAAGGTGCAGTTGAGTGCTGCTCATCTAAGATGTTCAGTAGCCGTTGTAAACTGGCTAAACTGCTCTAAAAACACTCACGTCGAGCACTAGCAGAGGATTTGCTTGACTATGATTGCTGGAAGCAAGATAACATGGAAGTTAAGAGTGCTTGATGGAATATATTACGTATTTAGAATGTGGAAGGGTGCTGATTCAGGCTCCCTTGAGTTTTTGCACTCTTGAGTTGTTGAGCGATGAGGCGGCGCTTGGGGTATGTGGGCTACTTTGGAACAGCAGAACGTCACGGTGGAAACACCTCGAAAAACGGCAGCAACAACCATTTTCAGCGGCCTTTTCATCACGAATACCATTTGAGATATATACTTCATTACGGGACTCTGGGATCCACCGAGGTCACGACGGGGATGGGTATTTTGATTGCTTTTTCTCAGCTAAGGGCCCTGAGATGTACGCGTCTATCCCAAATATATAGCCGTTTCCACATATCCCGGGTTGGTAGAGCGGGGTTATGTTGGGTTTTGTGGTTGTTGCGCGCCGCCTGGAAAGGGGTAAAGAGGGGAGCATTGGTAGTGGCATGCCCCGTGCTTTCTTGGACTTGGTCCCTGCCGTGATGTATCCGCCTCTTTTACGGGAAGAGAGGTTGGGGATTGTTTCCCTGAGATGGTAGAACGGGGTGTCTCTTTCCCCACGAATTAGGTTTCGGGGATCGAAAGGGTTGTGATGGTGGTGGACCGTAAGCACCGGTTTCAGGTGGAGTATTAATGTGGTTAAGTAGTCATGTTTTTGAGGGTGGTAATAGTTCTGGTATTAGAGTGTTGGTGGACTACAATAGAGGAGATCCCTCTCAATCTTTCTCGCGTTGTGTGTTGTCCTATTTTGTGATATCTAGATTCCGAGCTTTCCCCCTTGTCTGTACTGCTACCGGTAATGCGGTGGTGGATCGAGAATGCATTAGTAGCGGGATTGCTTGCTTATGGAGGCGTGTAGGTCATAGCAGGAAGTTGGGCTCTAAACACTATAATTACACGCAACTATGAGTTACAAGCGGGTTTTAAGGATCAGCGAATAACCCTCTTCTCTAGCTAACTTGTGTTCCGTATCCACGGATGCCCTCCGCAAAAGCCCAGCTCTGGGCCTCTAGCTTCTCGTCTTCCTTAAGGTCTATCCCTTCATTTGTCACGACAGCTATGGAATACTTGTCCAAACTCCTGGCATCTCTGTAGAAGAGCACCTTCATACACTCCTTCACTGCTGCTACTGCAGCCTCCTGCGTGATGCCCCCCACGGCAGCTTCATCCGGCACGATCCGTCTCAGGAGCGGTTGGGCCAGGTGGGCACCGAAGCCAGTTGCCAGAGTCGGTGCCGAGAACGTGGTCCCTAGAAGATCCGCGGAACTCAAAAAGGGCTTGCCATCGTCATCCGTCCCTGCGACGAGGAGTTGATTCCAGAGGGGGTTGAAGTCGGAGCGGCGTTTATAGAGGACTTTTGCAAGATATGTATGCAGGTTCTTCGCATTGAGGTGATGCCCGTCATTTGCGTAAGATTCTTTAATATCAAGGGAGCTGAGGACCCTATCGAGATATTGCATGTCGGAGACGTCACCACCGAAGCCGATGACGGTAGTGTCGTTGAAGGTGCGGAGGCGCTTAACATCTGTGAAGCGAGCGAGAGAGCCATAGGAAGCTGAAATTAGGAGTTAGTCAATAGTTCTTTTTCATATTCGGAGATATTATGAGATTGCGCTTCTGTGAAAAAGGTTGGCTTAGAGGACAGAGGGGCAGAACAAACCCAAGTTATCCGCAGCAACTACCACGCCGTCTTTAAACTTCACCGCGATTACTGATGTCCCTGTGACGACAGGCGATTGGGTATGTTGATTTGGGCCCGAAGACTGTAGGAATGATGCATCGTAGTGTCCATAGATGTCATCTCTGGGCTGTTGATTTTCCCTCGGAGTTAGCCTTATAGGTTCTTGAGGTTGTTGCTTGAGTGACGGCTAGAAAAAAAATTGGACATACACGACCCCACGCTTGTGGAAAGTGATTCATAGTGGGAGATATAAAGTAAGAGGTTGAGGAGGAATCGGCTTGGGGTATTTGGAGGTTGCTGATGCTTGCTATGGTTGACTTGGCTTGTCAAAATCAATGAATGCTTCCTTAAGTACTGCAAGCTTTGGGCACGTGACGAGCACCTCTGCTCAAAAGTGCGCAAGCGACACGTCGAAATTTAGCAGAACAAATTTAGGTAACCTCCTTAACACATCAATCAAGGCTCAGTATCGGAGCACACCAACTTATCTTTCTTCATCTCTATCAGCTCTCCTGAAAATCCTGCGCTTACCTTCACCTCTATTTGCCCTATCCTTTGTGGCAATTCATTCGTTTTAGGGTCTCGGGTGGATGAGGACGCTGACCTAAACGTCGCAAATATCATGGCTCCTCTTCCAATTAAGTTCACTGAGCTCCTTCAGGTATGAGAGCTCTTTCGCTCAGGGTGTATGCTATCATAAGTTACTGACATTGATATTTCTTAGTTGACAACCGTAGATATCGCGGTATGTAGACACTTGTGACCGGATGGTGTTCGCCTTAGCTGGTCCCGTGCTGACGACTCCTGACAGCCGGCATCAATAGGTTTTAATTCATGTGTAAGCTTTTACGCAATGGCAATGATTTAGTAGCGCATATGAGATTAACGCCTGTCTCCAGACCCTCGAATCAGATCACTACATCTGTGTTCGGCAGAAGCTTAACGATGATGCTCAACCGGAAGTCATCATTGTGGATCTTAAGAACAACAACCAGGTCATTCGTCGGCCCATCAAAGCAGACAGCGCTATTCTGCACTGGTCTAGACAAGTCATTGCCCTGAAGGCCCAACAACGGACTTTGCAAATCTTCGATTTGGAAGCTAAAGCAAAGCTGAAGGCAACGACTATGAATGAAGATGTAGTCTTCTGGAAATGGTTTAGCGAAACTAGCCTAGGATTGGTAACAGATAACTCAGTGTATCACTGGAATGTTTTAGATCCAAACCAGCCTGCTCCAGTTAAGGTTTTCGAACGAAACAACAATCTATCTGTAAGCTTTTCCCTACCGTGAAAGTTGAACATATTACTAACTCTAGACTGGTCAGGGTTGTCAAATCATCAACTATCGCGTTAGTGAAGATGAGAAATGGATGGTTGTTGTTGGAATCTCGCAACAACAAGGTCGTGTTGTCGGTGCTATGCAACTATATTCCAAGGATCGAGGTATTAGCCAGGCTATCGAAGGTCACGCCGCAGCTTTTGGCACGATTCGTCTCGAGGGCGCCCCATCAGACACAAAACTCTTCACATTTGCCGTCCGGACGGCGAGTGGAGCAAAACTACATGTTGTTGAGGTTGATCATCAAGCATCTAACCCAGTCTTCCCGAAGAAGGCTGTCGACGTTTACTTCCCCGCTGAGGCTGTGAACGACTTCCCTGTTGCCATGCAGGTATCTCAAAAATATAGCGTGATTTACCTTGTCACTAAGTACGGGTTTATTCATCTATATGATCTGGAGACTGGGACATGTATATTCATGAACCGGATTTCGAGTGAAACGATCTTTATAACTGCCCCAGATTCAACTTCGTCAGGAATTGTTGGCGTCAACCGGAAGGGTCAGGTTTTATCGGTTAGCGTTGATGAGAGCACAATCATTGAATACCTACTCCAGAATCCGGCCAACTCCACTTTGGCTGTCAAGCTTGCTTCCCGAGCAGGCTTACCAGGGGCTGACAAACTGTATTCGCAGCAGTTTGAAACTCTACTCAGTCAAGGAAACTATGTGGAGGCGGCCAAGGTCGCTGCCAACTCTCCTCGCGGCTTCCTTCGAACACCCCAGACTGTCGAGAGGTTCAAGCAGGTACCGGCACAACAGGGGCAACTTTCTGTTATCCTTCAATATTTCGGGATACTCCTTGATAAGGGTTCTCTAAACAAGCATGAGAGCTTGGAGCTTGTGAGGCCAGTGCTGGCTCAGAATCGAAAACACTTGCTTGAGAAGTGGCTGAAGGAGAACAAGTTGGAGTGTTCTGAGGAATTGGGTGATATCGTCCGGTTGCATGACCTCAACCTGGCGTTGAGCATTTATTTACGTGCAAACGCGCCACCAAAGGTATTTCGACTCACCGCATCTGTTTCTCCTGTCTAATATTTAATGTGTTAGGTAGTTGCAGCGCTCGCCGAGACTGGCCAGTTCGACAAGATACTTCCCTACGCAAAGCAGAGCGGATACAACCCTGACTACACCCAACTACTTCAGAATATTGTGCGCATCAATCCTGAAAAGGGGGCCGAGTTTGCCACCGCCCTTGCGAATGAAGCGAGTGGTGCCCTAGTTGACCTCGACCGTGTCGTGGATGTTTTCCAGTCGCAAAATATGATTCAACAAGCAACTGCGTTCTTGCTCGACGCTCTTAAGGAGAACAAACCTGAACAAGGCCACCTGCAGACACGGCTATTGGAGATGAATTTGCTGAATGCTCCTCAGGTTGCCGACGCTATCCTTGGGAATGATATGTTTTCTTACTATGACAAGCCGAAGATTGCCCAACTTTGCGAGAACGCGGGTTTATATCAACGGGTAAGGCAACCTCTGGTGCACTAGCCTTCATTTACAGAGATCTGACATGGCGCACAGGCTCTCGAACACTACGACGACCCTGTGGCCATTAAACGGGTAATCGTTCACACGAATATTCTTAACCCGGAATGGTTAATCAATTACTTCGGGCGACTCTCTTTGGACCAGTCTCTGGATTGTTTGAACGAGATGCTTCGCGTGAATATTCGGCAAAACCTTCAGTCGGTTGTTCAGATTGCGACCAAGTATTCAGATCTCCTTGGTCCCCTCAGACTCATCGAATTGTTTGAGAAGTATAAGACCGCCGAAGGTCTCTACTATTATCTAGGAAGCGTAGTTAATCTGAGCGAAGACAGTGACGTTCACTTTAAATACATTGAAGCAGCTACGAAGATTGGGCAATTCAGCGAAGTGGAGCGCATCTGCCGGGATAGTCAGTTCTACAACCCAGAGAAGGTTAAGAACTTCTTGAAGGAGGCTAAGCTTACGGAGCAATTGCCCTTGATCATTGTCTGCGACCGCTTCAACTTCATCCATGATTTGGTACTATACTTGTATCAGAATCAGCAGTTTAAGTCTATTGAAGTGTATGTGCAGCGGGTCAACCCAGCGAGAACTCCGGCTGTTATTGGTGGATTGCTAGACGTGGATTGTGATGAATCAATCATCAAGGGCCTCCTTCAATCGGTCAACCCTGCTTCAATACCAATTGATGAGCTTGTTGGTGAGGTCGAATCGCGCAATCGCCTCAAGCTACTTCTTCCTTTCCTTGAAGCGACCTTAGCAAGTGGCAACCAGCAGCAAGCCGTTTATAACGCCCTTGCCAAGATCTATATCGATAGCAACAATAACCCGGAGAAGTTCCTCAAGGAAAACGATCAGTATGATTCTGTTGTGGTTGGCAAATACTGTGAGAAGCGAGATCCAAATCTTGCATACATAGCATACCGCAAAGGACAAAATGACATCGAACTTGTCAACATCACGAACGACAATGCGATGTATAAGGCCCAGGCACGCTATCTTCTCGATAGAGCTGATAGCGAGCTATGGGGCTTCGTACTCAGCCCAAATAACATACATCGTCGTCCGCTCGTCGATCAGGTTATCTCAACAGCTGTCCCCGAGTCCAATGAGCCAGACAAAGTGTCTGTTGCGGTAGCTTCCTTCCTAGCGAACGACCTTCCAGCGGAATTAATCGAGCTTTTGGAGAAGATTGTTCTAGAGCCATCACCTTTCAGTGACAACGAGAATCTTCAAAACCTTCTCATTCTAACCGCGACTAAAGCTGATAAAGGTCGTGTTATGGACTACATCCACCAGTTAGATGGCTTTAATGCTACAGATATTGCGGGCATCTGCATTCAGAACGGACTCTTTGAGGAAGCCTTCGAGGTTTATAAGAAGATCAATGCGCACGCCGAGGCCGCTAACGTCCTAGTAGAGCATATCGTAAGCATTGACCGTGCACAAGAGTATGCTGAGCAAGTTGAGCTCTCTGAAGTGTGGAGCGCTGTGGGCAAGGCCCAACTTGACGGTCTCCGGGTCACAGATTCTATTGATTCCTATATCCGTGCACAAGACGCTAGCAATTACAATGAAGTAATTGACATTGCTATACACGCGGGTAAGGACTTGGACCTTATCAAGTTCCTCAAAATGGCCAGAAAGACTCTCCGTGAGCCTGCGATTGATACCGCATTAGCTTTCAGTTACGCTAGGACCGACCAGCTCAGTGAGCTTGAGGACTTTTTACGGTCGACTAATGTGGCTGACATCGAGGCTTCGGGTGACAAGGCGTATGAGGAAGGTTATCACCATGCTGCCAAGATATTTTACACCAGCATTTCCAACTGGGCGAAGCTTGCGACTACTCTCGTCCACCTTGAGGAGCACCAAGCTGCTGTTGAATGCGCACGAAAGGCAAATAGCGTCAAGGTGTGGAAGCAGGTAAACGAAGCTTGTGTGTCCAAGAAGGAGTTCCGCCTCGCTCAAATCTGCGGTCTTAATCTCATTGTACACGCCGAAGAACTTCACGACCTTGTGAAACAGTATGAGAGGAATGGTTATTTTGATGAGCTTATATCTCTCCTGGAGGCTGGCTTGGGCTTGGAACGTGCTCATATGGGCATGTTTACCGAGCTTGGTATTGCGTTGTCTAAATACCATCCTGATCGAGTGATGGAGCATTTGAAGCTTTTCTGGTCGCGCATCAACATCCCGAAGATGATACGTGCATGTGAGCAGGCTCATTTGTGGCCGGAACTCGTCTTCCTGTACTGCCATTACGACGAGTGGGATAATGCGGCGCTGGCAATGATGGAGCGTGCCGCGGATGCTTGGGAACACCATTCCTTCAAGGACATTGTAGTCAAGGTTGCCAATCTGGAAATCTACTACCGCGCTCTCAACTTTTATCTGCAGGAGCAGCCTTCCCTCATTACTGACCTCCTTCAGGCTCTCACACCAAAAATCGACGTCAATCGAGTTGTGCGAATGTTCGACAAGTCTGACAATATTCCGCTTATCAAGCCATTTCTTCTCAATGTGCAGTCTCAGAACAAGAAGGCCGTTAATAATGCTATCAACGATCTTTTGATTGAAGAGGAGGATTACAAGACACTCCGAGATTCTGTTGAGAACTACGATAATTACGACCCCGTTGAGCTTGCCCAACGATTAGAGCGTCATGAACTTGTTTTCTTCCGTCAAATTGCTGCGAATATCTACCGAAAAAATAAGCGATGGGAAAAATCCATCGCTCTTTCAAAACAGGACAAGCTGTATAAGGATGCTATCGAAACTGCAGCGATATCTAACAAGGTTGAGGTTGTCGAGGAACTACTTCAATATGTATGTATGCCTGATGTTCATTTATGGATGAAGTTAACACTCGCGTAGTTCGTTGACATTGGCAGCCGCGAATGCTATGTTGGCATGCTCTATGCTTGCTACGACCTCATCAGACTTGATGTTGTTATGGAAATCTCCTGGCGTCATGGGCTCACTGACTACACTATGGTGAGTTATTTTGCCCTCCCACTGATCTCGTGTGCTTCGCTAATGCATGTGTAGCCCTTCATGATAAACTTTATGAGCCAGCAAGCTTCACGCATCGAAACCTTGGTGAAAGATAATGAAGAGCGCAAGAAACGCGAGGCCTCTCAGCAAAATAATGAGGAGAACACCCCAATATTGGGTGGTACTAGACTGATGCTTACTCAAGGGGGAGCAGGCACTTCACCTTCTCCCGTCCCATTCGCTCAACCCAATGGCATTGCATCCCAGCCCACCGGATTCCGAGCTTTCTAAAAATTAGATAATGTTTTGATATCCAGCGATTTTGCCTTGAAAGATGGGGCTCGAGGAACCCCGGTGGTCTTGCAAGGGTGGTCTTGATCCATTTTCTGTCTCAGTAGGGATCTTGCTTGTTGTCTTCGCAGATTCTCTTATACACATTTGCCTGACCCTTGTGCCAGTCAATTCTCATGTGACTTGCTTTCATGACCTCAAAATCCGTAGGTCAGAGGTGTCGCCATTTTCTGCGTACGAGCGTTATAATTTGCTTTCTCACAACTGTATTCTCAGACGAAGTAACTACGATCCTAATAACGATTGCTCTGACTCGTGGATGTTATATGGGGTTGTTGCATGATTTACTCGGTATTGACCATTTCTAGCTATGATCCATCCGATACCGGCCATTCTTATCCTCCACTTATAGCCATGTAACTGTCCGGATCCCCAATCTCTGCTTTGGACAGCTTTGTCTCTCCCTGCCACCAAGGCAGCTCGACTAGGTGGCTTCGAGCACGTACGGTGATGCACATCGTCGGATCAAGAATCGATAGCCCTGGCTCCTCCATCGTAGAGAGCGCGGCGAGACCAAGGTAGGAATGTAGGATATCTTCACTCAGTTGTGTAGGGTTAGTAATCTCACAATGAAGCCAAGATATATGATAGGGGCTCGCTGAAAGAAACAAACCAGGTAGATCACCCGGGACCTTGCCGAAGCCGCCGAGGACACTGTGTTGCGTGCTTTCAAGAAGGAAACGACGGTTGGCACTAGCGTCGATAAGGCTAATCTTGTTCAGAATCTGCAGATTCAAGGAGTAGTGCCAGACGTCAGAATATAACTATCGTAATGGAAATTGATAGAAAGCTAAAAGGAGGAGCTGGAGGTGAACTAACTACCAGCGCTCCTCCAACCCAGAAGGAATAGCATGTATCGGCGGTCTTATTCCGTCTACCGCTAAATCCAGCATACTTAACTTCATCCGGCCAGGATTCATTTGCCCTCCTCGCTACCGCCCTCTCATGCTCCAAATCTGACAGCTGCTGACTTGAAGTAGCACTACCCACATCGTCTCCTCCCCCTTCCTCCTCAACCTCTTCATCTTCGTCGGGGAAATACGCCGTTTGTCTATCGACAAGCCATCTTATCGTTCCCTCTAGTGATGGTAGGCCCGTCAGTACCGGCGGTTCTCCCGATTTCTGTGTCTCGGACTTTGTGTCCCTTAGGGACTCGGGCAGCCGATTGAGAAATGACAGCGCGCCAATCCCGCAGTATGTCATCCCAGCTACGCTAAAGTGGTGAGCCAAGGGATGTTCTGCCCCAGGACCGGGCGAGTGACCTTATGCATACCATGGGCTTCGTGACTTGGTGATTCCCCTATGCCATGATCATAAGCCTGTTGATATGGGGGTCAGCTTTATGGTCTGGGAACAGATCTCTACGGAATAGATTTACGACCTCTGACGAGTTAATGAATCGCACCAAGGAGTCAACGTCAATATCTTTGACTACGTCATTTGTCGACTTTCCACCTTCCACTTTACCCCTCAATATCCATCTTACCCCCGTAGCCATGTAACAAATCCGCATATCTCTAGCCCCTTCGATCTTTCCTCCTTCTCCAAGCAATTCCCCAAAGCTCCCATCCTCCCGCTGTAGCCTCTGTAGCCACTCCAAACCCTCCATCCGCCGCACCCTCTCCAGCCCATCGCCGATAACTACCAGCGTTGACAGGGCAAAAAAGGTCGCTGCCAAGTTGGCCGGATCCCATATCTCGTTCTCCGCCGAACCCTGCGATCCGAAATCTGCGCCTGGAAAGCCGCGGAAGCCACCACGCGCCAGCTGACACTTATAGATCCAGTCGATCCAGCCGTCCCGCTCGGAGGCGCTTGTGTGCGTATGCAGGATTCCAAGGACATCAAGAGCGGAGATGATGAAAAAAGCAAGAGTCATGCGGTTGGAGTCGTTATGTGTATAGACGGTGGGGAGGAGGCTTTTAAGACAACGGAGCCAATAGTTGATATGCCTGTCCCTGTGGAGGGTGGGCGGATCTACTAGTGTCATGTTGAGTGCCGGTGCTGAGTTTTGAGAATCCTCCACTGCCATGACCCGATATTGACTCTTTCCTGCCCTCGCGCATCAACTGGAATATTACCGAAATCGGAATAATAAGCCTAAACCAGGCAGCAACTACATCGTGCTTCACTCGAGATTCTTACAGTTTAACAAGCGGAGCATTTAAAATTATCTAAAGTGATAGATGTGTTTATATCCAAGATTTCATGCCGCATTTTTGTAATTAAATGCCTTTCCCTCATTCTTGCGTGTTTTGATATAAATGATTACCGCACCCATAATCATACCAAGAAAAAGTATCTTCCGCAGATAGTTCAAGACAATACTCTCACTCGCATTTTCCTGCATCGTGGGCGCCACTGTAGAATCCTCTACAGTTATCCCACCGACAGCTTCAGCACTTCCATCGGTGGAATCTTTTCAAGAGACACATGACGCATCAGCAAACCCAGAGTAGAATTCACAAAATAGAGACCTGATCTAGAGTTCCACATGGATACCTTCTTCTGGCACAGGTAGCTCCCCACTCTTGGCTATCTTCACATCCTCAATTGGCCTGTCGCTCGCAGATTTCGGGACGTTCTCGATTTGCGTAACAACCTCGTAGCCTTCGAGAACCTCGCCGAAGACTACGTGTTTGCCATCGAGCCAGCCAGTAATGGCCGTGGTGATGAAGAATTGAGAGCCGTTTGTGTCTTTTCCTGCGTTTGCCATGCCTATCGAGGCGTCAGTCTCAAAGCCCCAGCAGAACCAAAATCCCCAACTGGGTATCTCACTTAGAAGGCCAACTTTAGTGTGCTAGAAACCAGTTAGCTCGATGTAGGCAGGTAACTGATTTAGCAGGCTGCTTACCTTGAGCTTGAAATTCTCGTCAGGGAATTTTTCGCCATAAACTACGTGTATCAGCGACCACAGTGCATGCATGAGTGGGTTCTCAACATCACTCACTTGACTTCCCACCGGTACCTATAGAGCTATCATAAGCACAGCCCAATCAAGATATGGCAATTACGGCACTCACCATCACCTCTGGTAAAGTCTCCGCCTTGGATCATAAATGCCTTGATGACACGGTGGAACTGGGAACCCTCATATCCGAAGCCCTTTTCGCCGGTCGCCAATGCTCTGTAAAGGGGCAATAAGCTGAAATCCTCGACCCTATTGGAGTAACCTTGTACCTGAAGTTTTCCGTAGTCTGGTTGCTTGTGTTAGCAAGGCGAGATATTCCTTTGGAATAGTTGAGATGAGGGCCGTGAAGTACCTTTGGAACCGTTTTGCCATACAAGCCCATCACAATCCGCCCCAATGGCTTCCCGCCATGCTCGATATCAAAGTAGACCTATGACACGCAAGTCGTCCAGTCAATCCGAAGCTTGATTCTGCAAACGGGATGGAGAAACAAACCTTATGAGTAATCTTAGGTCCCTTAACAGCTTCAGATGCTTGGGCTAGGAAGAGGAAAGAGGCAGCTAGGATTAGAATAACCGATGAAACTCGGAAAAGAGTAGCCATGATCGTTGTACGTAGTATCTCAATTGCTGAGGAGAGAAGTGGTTAAGGGGCTTCTTGCATTTATACAGCGGCGGTTTAGAACGCTTCTATCACGTGACTAAATAATATCATCTCGCTATAGATTCCGTTGTCAAAGTATTGCAAGCTCCAGTCAATATGGTATGCCTGAATTCTCTCACATCCCCCTTCTCAACTAGAATAAAGCTCACAGGTGTCTCTTAGGTTTTTATTTTAGGAGTCAATTTCCCTG
The DNA here is from genome assembly GCA_020080175.1 of Glutinoglossum americanum. NCBI lineage: Eukaryota > Fungi > Ascomycota > Geoglossomycetes > Geoglossales > Geoglossaceae > Glutinoglossum > Glutinoglossum americanum. The sequence continues at coordinate 57,101 of JAGHQL010000031.1, read as the reverse complement.
AACAACGGCTTGTGAAGGTTTGTCAACTAGGTATGAAGAGTACCACTGCTCAATCAACTGACACATGACTCTCCTAGCTCTCTCTCGAATCATTCTATGGCATTGGCCCTTCAGTTTCGTCCCGGCTACTGGCTAAATTTCACATCCATCCAACAGCACGAATCGGCGAAATCGCTACGAAGCAGGTAACCGATCTCACAGCGGAGCTGTCAAATATGACTATTGAGAACGACCTACGGAGGCGGCTGCGAGATAATATTAGAAGACTAAGAGATATGGGAACATATAGGGGGAGGAGACACGCTATGGGCTTGCCGGTGAGGGGACAAAGCACTCAAACACAGGTATGTTAGGATTTTGATGCATGGAATTAATTGTTCCCAGGTTGCAAGCCCTTACTGACTGGTTTGTTTGATAGATTGCTACGGCGAGGAAACTGAATAAAATAGAAAGAAGAGGCTAAAACCGATAAATGCTTGTACATTTATAAATTGTATCAATTACCATTCTCTGATAGCCCCAACAAGTTCAGGTATTGCGTCACATCTATTGAGACTTCCGCAAAGCATCAACATAGATGCATCATCACAGGGCCCGCTTGACTACCATATAACGCAACTAGGCAGATCTAGGACCCATTGGCACCCAGTCTGCGGATTGTAAAGGCCAACGACAGAAGAGGTGTACCTAAGATAACCCCCTGGGTAGCACTACTCGGTATTGACCATATTCTGAGGCGCGGACGGCTTGAAATTTTGAGTAGCAGCACGCTATATATCCATATAAAACGAAAATAGACCACGCTGTCCCATGCACCGAATCAACCCGTGCAAAAGCTGCTTCAGGAATCTGCCGAGATGTACATGACTGTTCGCTTGTTAGACCTAGTCTCCTAGCAGGAATTGACGTTATTCATCAGACGTACCGTTGTTCCCTCTGACAAATGCATCCCCGTAACTTCGTCTCAGCCGCCCACTGACATACTCTTCCGTTTTTTCGAGCGCAATGTTCATATAGCCGTCTACAGATTGAAGCTCTCCTGCTTGGTTCCCTCCGCATTAGCGCTTCTCAAAGTGGAAGAGAGAATTTGGCCTTGCCTTTGTATACCACACCGGAGTTTAGCTTCACAGTGACAGGCGCGCCGATGATCTCGCTCAAGAACCCAGATGGGTCCTTGCCCTCTGATGCAGCTCCGTTCTCCATTTAAATTGTCTGACTGAAGTTGGTTTTTCCGAGTACACGATAAGATTTGTGTGAAGGTTCCAGCAACATCGCTCGCTAGGAAAACCAGATCTTATCGAAACTTCCTCTTGTTTGTCTGCCTGGATGAGCTTGCCGGTTCCATGCAAGAGATATGACCAATAACCCAACTGAAAAAACCATGCCAGGAGCTGTGTCAAAGCGCTCTCTCTTCAAGAAACCTGCCTGGTCAAAGACGCAGACCGCAGTTGATCCAGTGGACTTTTTCAGCCGGTCAAAAGAAGTTTACTCCGACATAGTGGCAGAAGAAGAGCGCCAAAGGCAGAAAAAGTTTGAAAGGCGGGCTAAAACAGATCGGAAAAGCTACGGATCAAATGCAAGCCGGAAGCGGGTTAACGCCGGGAGTGAGGATAATAGTAGCTCGGAAGACGATGATGAGGACGACTCGGAAGATAATATGCTCAAACAACGGTAAGCTATAGGAGAGACCAACCCCCTATATCTGTTAGCTACACGGGAACTTACTTCTATACAGGAGGGTAAAACCTATCCCGCTATCGGATTCAGATGACGAATACTCTCGGGCTCCGCCCCCGCCTGTAGATGATGACGACGACAACGACGACGGCAAGGAGTTTCCTAAATCCCTTTCAAGGAAAATCCAGAACATTGTGAGCACCAAGCGCGTGAATCAGAGTGCCTCCAGGCAACCCCCACAAGAGCCAATTCTACTTTCAGACGATGAAGATAACAACCATATTGATCAACACAGCGCCCAAACGCCCAAGCCCAGCTTCGCCGAGAACACCCGGGTGGACCAGAAGTCCACAGAACATAGTATACAGATATCAGATGGAGAAGAAGAGTTTCCGGAGCTTGCCCGTAAAGCCCGTGAGCGAGCTAGACTCAAACATATCGAAACGGAAAAAGCAACCCCTGAACCATCGTCCCCGAACGCGGGAATTCATAAACGCCCAAATTCAGCCCAGCCACAGCCATCACTGGTTCCCTTAGACCCTATAGTACAAATCTTCATCTCCTCACGTATCCCCAACACGCAGCCCCTAATCGTTAATCGCAGGATTGGGCAGCGTCTCAGGGATGTGCGACTTACTTGGTGTGACCGTCAAGGAAATGCTGTGGATAGAGCGGCAGTTTTACTGACCTGGAGGGGCAAACGCGTTTTTGATGTTACCACGTGCAAGAGTCTAGGTATCAGCGCTGATGCGGATGGTAATGTGATATGGAAAGGCTACGAGGGTGGATTCGGGGGCGATAACCGGGTGCATATGGAAGCCATGACAGAGGAAATACTAAGAGATTCACGGAAGGGCGGAAATTCAGGTTCCGGGTATAGTGCGGGGGGTGTGGAACTCGCGGCGAAAGAATCAGAAGTAGAAGAGACTTCGAAGGCTAAGGATTCGGTGAGATTGTTCCTTAAGAGTAAGGGATATCCCGACTTCAAGCTCATTGTGAATCCCGTAAGCGCTATTACCTCCCCTAGGCTGTGATAAGGTAGAGGCTAACATATGCTACAAAGACCACTACTATTGCGAGAGTGATTTCCGCCTTCCGCTCACATAATAAGATCGATATAGATAAAGGGGTATCTCTGCAATTTGACGGTGACAAACTTGACCCAGAACTCACCATCGCAGACACTGAACTTGGGGATCTGGACCATGTGGACGTCTATGTCCGATGAGAATCCCTAATAAGCCTCTCCTTTTTTCATTCTTTTCATTTCGGGTGGCTCGCCTATGGTGCGACTAGTTCGAAGAATTCTCAATGTGGGAGCTCAACAGGAGTCCACGGCATAGCAGGCCGCTATGTTCATTGCCTAGTTCTCGCTCTCAAGACACAGCTCGGGGAGTGATGGTGAATTGGCTCATGGCGGTGGCGTCAGCTTAGGCGTTGCTCGTACATGGCGCGTTTAGACAGTTGTTTATGAAGTGCTCAAATTGAGGTAATTGGGGCGTTTTTCGATGTAAATAGAGCTAGAGACGCTCTTACCAATACTTCCGGGTTGCAAACCTATCTGAAGACTTCTTCAATGTTCTCTATTGCGTCACAGATCGCAGCGTACAGAGCACGTTTGGAAATAGTTCGATGTAGCAACTTCCGACACCACTAAAAGCCAAACGACAGCAAATGACACTCGCACAATAGATTCCTATCTCAATAGATAGAATCAAACGCTTGTATGCTATTAGGTATGAATACAAGATCTATATCATCCGATAACCCCCATCTCCCTTAATCCCTTTTCAGCGGGGAATAAATCTCTTCAACCCCATCTTTCGTCACCACAAGCATCTGCAACCCATCTCCCACCTCAATGTGCCGCTCGACCGCACTCGTGAATGCATCCCTGACCAACTCCTCCGTCTCCTTCCGCTTCAAAGGGACTCTTGGCCGCTCCTGAAGAGCATGGCCCTCCCCGGATTCCGGCACATACTGGTTCTTGAAGTTCACTTGGTTGTCCAAGAAAGGCATAATCAAGCTCGCTGCCGCACCGCCAGCTCGACATTGCTCCCGTTCATAGGAGCCTACTGGGTCATACGAGTACAATGCACCTTTGCCCTCCTCATCCAACCCTCCGAGGATCGCATGTACATAGTACGGGAAAAAGCGCTTGCCATATAAAATAGTTGAGAGTCTTTGTGCGCATGCTTTGACGGACATAGGCTTTCCGTGCTGGTACCGGTACATTTTGACGATAGTGTCGAGGCGCTCTTTTAGGATCTGGCCGTCTGCAGCAAAACCGACAACTGAGAGGATGATTGTTGCGTTGGTTCCTTCGCTGTCGTCTCCACCGATCTTGAAGACCTTCGGGGCGTAACGTGTATTGATATTGTAGCCGGATGTGCTACGAGTGTCACCAGCGAGGATAGTAAAATCTTCGCCCGCAATTCCAAGTGTAGAACCACCATTGTCGGTATAACTGTAGTCAAGGCTAGTGTTAGTATGTCTATACAATGCTACTTTAGACTGATGGAGCTTACGGGTAGAAGCTACGTTCTCGAATACCCCCAGCTGCTGAGCTCGGTGCTTGAGAGAAGGCATAGCCAGGACCATTATCTGTAAGTGCATCCTGACCAAAGAGCGCTGCCATGTTGATATATGATGTTTGGTGAAGCTTCTGAATATGGTCGAGTTGAAGGGTAGTTGTTAGTTGACAAGCTCCGGGAGTTTTGACGCGTAGTAAAGATGCCTATTCGCTTGATCGCGCTTACGCTTATCAAGAGTAAAACAGCCGCCCACGCAGATCCACGGCAACTGTCTTTGATTGCATACAGCCGATACGATATGCTCGGTCTCGGAGCTTATGAGAGCGATGATGGGGAAGACAATGCCTCCAATGATAGAAATACAGATGTGACTCAGCAGAGGGTAAGTATGCCTATCACCATGAAGCTATCTAGTTGGGGGAGTAGCTAAAATTGCATATGATAGGCACTACCCACAAACCAGAACGCAACTTCGACAGTCTCTAATCCTAAAGAAGGTTACTGCCCCTGGGTGGGAATTCATATAGGGTTGTTATCTGACAGATCATGCCCAGGCAGATCAGGGCCAGAACCAAACGGCTTTTCGTCTAAACATCGAGACCCAAACCCAGTCGTTCATATCACCCAAGAGGATGACAAGGACGGTCTGCCTATAGGTGCAGACATAGGGCCAATGGTAGGCCCCTCGGTGCCATCTCCAGCTTCGTCGGAAACTACAAGCTCAAGACCGACATCACCATTCTCCTTGTCTCGTTCTCTCATCCGTGACCTTACTCTTCCACCAGTCCCCGACCTCAACATTCCGCCATCACCACCTGGTTCCCCACCTCCGAGTACAACTGCAAAGTTTGCTCACTTTCTAGAGCTCAAGAAACAAGGCATTCACTTCAATGAGAAGCTTGCCAGGTCCTCAGCGCTCAAAAACCCGAGTCTCCTGCAAAAGCTCATGGGTTTTGCTGGGATAGAGGGGCAGGCCCAATACATATCTACACTGCCAAAGGAAACTTGGGACCCCGAGGCCTTTCCTATATGGGGTTACAAAGAAGAGTTGGCCAAAAGCCAACAGGAAATCACAAAGCGGTTAGAGGACGAAAGGGCAAAGGAAATTAGGGAGGCTATCGACTTCGTTCCAGCAACGGCCTCCGGGGAGTCGAGTCGCGGCGGCACCCCAGGGGTGTCTTCGAGTATGAAGAGCCTCGGACGGAGTGCGGCAGAGAGGGTAATGGCTGGGCTTGACCGCGAGAAGACAAGGTCACCTCTTGTGCCTGACGGTGGGAAGCGAAGAGAGATGGAACGCAGAGGTGGTAGAATAAGAGATCGGAGCCGCTCAAGGTCGCGGGATCGACGAAAAAGGTCAAGATCAAGGTCGAGATCAAGAGACGGAGGACGGGGAGCGCGTGTCAGGGACTATGATAGAAGACGATAGTGTAATGAAGGATTTGGTTTGCTTCAGTAGTTTTGTTCACCTGCAGTCTCACATGAAGCTGGCCGCATCTACTAGGGAAGCAAAGATAAGCATCTAAAAGTAAATTTCTGCTCATTTTGAACATTCCGAAGATCAACCATAGGCGCGATTTCCGCTTCACGCGAAATAGCCGCCCAGCTTAGTTACCTTCGCGCAGTGTGGGAGCTCGAGCTTTTATTCCAACGCGAGCGAATGATCAACACTAACCACGAAGATGGTAAATGTGATGTACATGCATATAACCTAATTTCTCATGACTATTCAGCTGATGACTGCGCCCAGCTAGGGCACGGTATCCATTCTACGTGCAATCACCTATTCTTCGATGTTCGATCATATCTCTCCATAATCTCCACCAAAGTTCCCACCCAACGCACCAGACGCCCCTTTAAAGAACACCTCATCAATGCAAAGAATGTGGAAGTACTGATGCGCTAGAGGAGAAGCTAGAGGACCGTTAACTTGTTCCAACATCCCACTGAAATGAGCACTCACGAGAGCAAAGCCGCCTGCGATAATAATCCCCAGAGTGCTTCTGCAAGCAGTATTGAGGGCACCTGCCCCAGTTGTTGGGGTCCCACCGGTTCCTGTACCAGACGTCGTGGGTCTTATTGACTGCATATGATTCGCTGCGGACTCATTACGGGATATCTCAGAAGACGGAATACCCGACATAGGCCTAGACGGGTCAACGCAGCCAGAATTAGAGATGGCATTTCTTCTTACTCGTGAGCGAGTGATGCAGTAGGACTAAACGCTGTTAGATCACAAGGAGGCTTTACCTGGAGGAGTAATCAGAATACGCACCCCTGACGCTCGACCACCCGGCCAATATAGGAGTCTTCCTCTCGACTACGGCATATCATCAGACAGAGTTTGCCCAACCCAGCAGTTGAATACCAGTACATACACCGAGAGTGCGCCTATTAAAATAGCCAGCATAGAAAATACCATGGCGATACCGCCGAGCTTCATATTGACTTATTTGAGTTGTTAAACGGTTTATCTAAAGGGCAAGAACTCGACACTAAGTGATATAAAGAATCTAATGAGTGGGATCTTTAGGGTATTTAAATCTGTCCTATATACATTGATGCATCTACATTGCTATTCAGGGTGGTTTGCTCCGCCATGTCCCTGCATCGCCAGTTTCACATCCAAAACGGTTGGCCTCCTAAGGATTTACCAACAGTATATTGTAACACGTTGCCTCTTACATATTACTGAAATACATCAGCCAGCCAATCCGTGCGATCGTGAAGCCACCTCATCGAATCCTCTTTGTTGAAAATATATGTACAGCCAATCATTGCAGCTCTTCCCACCAACTGCCATCAGACAATTAGGAAAGCGCTGCACCCAAGATCAACCACGATATCTGATCTCCATTCTGCTGACGATTTCCATATTTCATGGAACCACCACTGAGATGGCAGGTATCTCATAGGAATGCTTTTATTGAGAATGTGATTTTGCGTTGTTATATGAAGAGGAAAGGATCGAAATTTCCGGATAATTAAGTAGCCCAGCTTGGGTCGCTGCTTTAAGCATGAGTACCGAACTCACTTGATCGTCAAGTGGCTGATATTCTTCGCATGGCTACAAGCGGGAAAACTGATTGATTCCTGCCACTACCGCATCTCCATTCAGGTATGTTTTCAGTCTTAAGCCAATATAAATTTAGTCCCCTATGTCCTCATATTTTCCCCCAGCACCCAGAATGCCAAATATCTCATTGGCCTCATGTGACTTATTTCATCGTCTCGACAACTTCTATTTCAACTTCCTACAATTTGCATCCTAGCATTTGCGATATTCCCACGTTTTCATCATTTATTCCGCTGCCTCGGGTGAAAGCCATGGCCGTCTGACCGGAGATACAGCCGCGTTAAAATTACCCTTAGCCCGAATCCCAAACTTTATCGAAACATTTGAAGTCCACCCGGTTTTCGGTTGATCTTGGACTATTCTGAAGAACCTCTATCCGGACACCAGGGGCTTCACTATGGTCTCTGACAACATCCCAAAGACTGGTAGGCTTGCCTATAAAACTGTTTTGATATGGACCTGACATGAACGGTCATTAGCTATTCTTTCTGTCTATAACAAGACAGGGTTGCTTGATTTAGCGAAAGGTCTGATCAAGAACAAGGTCCGTCTACTAGCTTCTGGAGGAACCGCCAAGCTCATCAGAGAGGCTGGCTTTCCGGTAGAGTAGGGCTTCCAATAGTTCATAGTCATTCGCAAGTCTTCGTGTTTCAAATCCGGGAGAACAATCGCTGATAGGGGTCTCCGCGATCGTAGAGATGTCTCCGCCATCACTAATGCCCCCGAGATGCTTTCTGGCCGTGTGAAGACCCTACATCCTGCTGTCCATGCCGGTATTTTGGCCCGTGACCTGGCCTCAGATGAGAAGGACCTGGCTGAGCAGAACATCAACAAAGTTGACTACGTGGTATGCAACCTATACCCTTTCAAGGATACAATCGCCAAGATCAATGTTACGATTCCAGAAGCGGTAGAGGAAATCGATATTGGAGGTGTGACTCTCATACGGGCTGCTGCCAAGAACCACGGAAGAGTGACCATACTGAGTGATCCAATCGACTACCCGGAGTTTTTACAAGAGCTCGAAAAGGGAGAGGTAACGGAGAGAAGCAGAAAGCTTTACGCACTCAAAGCGTTTGAGCACACAGCAGATTACGATGCAACTATTGCAGATTTTTTTAGGAAGAAGTACGCTGGAGATGGGGTGCAACAATTATCGCTCCGGTATGGAGTCAATCCGCACCAAAAGGCGGCTGCAGCATATTTCAAAGAAGGCAGACTACCTTTTAAAGTGCTTGGAGGCTCTCCGGGTTACATAAACCTTCTCGACGCGCTTAACTCGTGGCCGCTTGTAAAAGAATTAAAACAGGCATTCGACATTCCGGCAGCCGCAAGTTTCAAACATGTTTCCCCTACTGGAGCCGCAGTTGGGGTGCCATTAACCGACATAGAGAAAAAAGTCTACTTCGTAGATGATATCGAGGGCATTGAGCAATCTGGTCTAGCCCAGGCATATGCACGAGCGAGAGGCGCAGATAGGATGAGCAGCTTTGGGGATATGATTGCTTTGAGCGATGAAGTTGACGTGCCGACAGCAAAGATCATCTCGAAGGAGGTCTCTGATGGTGTTATTGCACCTGGATATGCACCGGAGGCCCTGGAGATATTGAAGAAAAAGAAAGGCGGCAAATACTTAGTGATTGAGATGGACCCGTACTATGAGCCACCGGCTCAGGAGACAAGAACTGTATTCGGGGTTTCAATGTCACAACATCGCAACAATGTTCTGATAACGCCTAAGACTTTCACAACAATCATTATTCCAAAGGACTTACCTGAACTTCCGGAATCTGCAAAACGGGACTTGACCGTTGCTACAGTCGCATTGAAATATACCCAAAGCAACTCCGTATGCTATGCGTTAAACGGGCAAGTCATTGGTTTGGGTGCAGGACAGCAATCAAGGATCCACTGCACTCGGTTGGCGGGGTCTAAAGCGGACAACTGGTGGCTACGCTTTCACGAAAGAGTAATAGGCATAAAGTGGAAAAAGGGAACCAAGAGGCCGGATAAGAGTAATGCTATTGACCTCCTAGTTAGTGGTGAGTTGCCAAAATCGGGGCCCGAGAGGGAGATGTATGAAGCTGTTTTCGAGGAAGTCCCTGCAGAATTCACAGAGAAGGAGAAAGAAGAACACAGGGCAAAATTAGGCGGAGTAGCTGTCTCAAGCGATGCTTTCGTACGTAAAAATTCCCGATTATCCCTTTGCACATTTGGAGCCAGCACTAATTATTCTAGTTCCCTTTCGTCGATAACATCTTCCGTGCCGCCCGATCCGGAGCGAAGTATATTGCTGCCCCAGGAGGTAGTGTCAATGACGCCGCTGTATACGAGACGGCTGACAAGTTAGGAATGGTCTTCGTTGAACAAAGGGTCCGGCTTTTCCACCACTAAGCCTATATCACATATTTTTTTAGGGGTTGGAAAACATCCGAGCGGATATGGAGAGTATAGTTGCTTCTTCGCAGCCTCCTTTCAATTAGAATATTCCCATAGTGGTTGTAGTCGGAATAGCGAGATATCTTACACATTTATTGCTACTCAGAACTTAAGAGGGACTGAAAGTTTCCCTGCATTTAAGAGTTTTAGTGGATCATCCTTAGACGCGATTGCCGCTTCCACACAAGAGTCACCAACGAAAAAGCAAGAACCGTGACTAACCACTTTCGCCAGCATTATTACTTTACTACGTAGTAAACCAACAATCCAGAAGTTTAGATTTGATAATACCAGTCAAATATATCGGATATTCCTTAGTGATCTGCCCTGACATATTTTCCCGTACTCGGTGATCCGAACCGTTGGCATCTTTTTACCCTACCTCTCTAAATCTCACACAGAAAGTTCTCATCAAATATCACAGTCATGGCAACGAATGGAAACTTCTCGGAAGAGGAGTCTCCCCCCTCTTCGCCTGAACTAAAACCCACCAACATTGAAGCAGATGAGGAAAAGCCGGAGAGGAAGTCTACTCTTAAACGATCATCACGACCAGCACCTGTACCTGAGCCAGCTAGGCCTGAACTACCTGTGCAACCCGATCCAAAAAGCCTCGATCTATCGACGCTCACCCCACTATCCCCCGAAATCATCGCCCGGCAGGCAACGATCAACATAGGTACTATCGGGCACGTGGCTCACGGGAAATCTACGGTTGTCAAAGCCATTTCTGGTGTGCAGACTGTGCGTTTCAAGAACGAGTTGGAGAGGAACATTACGATCAAATTGGGTTATGCGAACGCAAAAATATACAAATGTGATAGTGCAGACTGTCCAAGACCAGGATGTTATAGGAGCTACAAGAGCGACAAGGAGATTGACCCGCCGTGCGAGAGAGAGGGTTGTACGGGACGGTATAGATTAATGAGGCATGTGTCGTAAGTCAAATATTACTCCCTGTCTTTCTATCCCCTATTGAATAAAGAACTGACTTTCTAGGTTCGTCGACTGCCCCGGCCACGACATTCTCATGAGCACCATGCTCTCTGGTGCTGCAGTGATGGATGCCGCTCTCCTACTCATTGCAGGAAACGAAATCTGCCCACAGCCGCAGACCTCCGAACATCTCGCTGCCATTGAGATTATGAAACTGAATCACATTATCATCCTCCAGAATAAGGTCGACCTTATGCGTGAGGAGGGCGCTGAGCAGCACTACCAATCCATCCTGAAGTTCATACGCGGTACAGTTGCTGACGGGTCACCCATTATCCCTATTTCAGCTCAATTAAAATACAATATCGACGCTATAAACGAGCACCTAGTCACGAAGATCCCAGTTCCCGTTCGAGATTTCATAGCTTCCCCTCATATGATAATTATTAGATCCTTTGATGTCAACAAGCCTGGTGCGGAGATTGAGGACCTCAAGGGAGGAGTCGCCGGTGGCAGTATCCTGAATGGTGTGCTCAAGTTAGGCGACGAAATTGAAATCCGTCCCGGTCTTATCTCGAAGGATGAGCAAGGCAAAATTCAATGCAAGCCCATCTTCAGCCGTGTTGTCACTTTATTCGCGGAGCATAACGACCTCAGGTTTGCCGTTCCGGGTGGTTTAATTGGTACGTAAGGTTTAGTCCTATTTCTCAACTACGGTGTAAACCGTTGACCGATTGTTATCAGGCGTCGGCACACGTATTGATCCTACCCTTTGTCGAGCGGATCGTTTGGTTGGTTTTGTCCTTGGCCTCAAAGGCCGCCTCCCGGATATCTATACCGAACTCGAAGTCAACTACTTCCTTCTTAGGCGTCTTCTCGGAGTCAAGACTGCAGATGGAAAACAAGCCAAAGTGGCTAAATTAGCCAAGAATGAGGTCCTCATGGTTAACATTGGCTCGACGGCAACGGGTTGTAAGGTCATGGGAGTAAAGGCTGATGCAGCAAAGCTAAGTCTGACAAGTCCGGCTTGTACACAAATCGGGGAAAAGATTGCCCTGAGTAGACGTATCGACAAGCACTGGCGCTTGATTGGATGGGCAAACATTGTTGCGTAAGTAGATCGGCCTTCGCTAATTAATATGTTTGGAGTGGATAGCACCGCTAACAACATTTTGCTTCTATAGAGGCAACACTCTGGACCCCATCCTTGACTGATGTCGCTCGACGGTTAAACGCCCCTATAAGCCGTACAGTCGGGGCGCCGAAGATGAAAATTCAAACTTGTTACGTGTGGCTAATGCTGAGGCTTTGCACACAATGTTGTTTACATCATACGTAGACGTCTGTAATTTTCATCCTTACTGACGCTCTCGGCCATTGCGAAGGTCCTGTGATTGCCACGCTCCTAAAGTCCGAGATTAGGGATAGATAAATAAAAGTGGCTAGTTGTTCAAAACAAACGATCTGTTGTTAAGGGTTTTTACGTATAAATCCCAACGATAAAGCAGACACGTGTGAATTGATATTCCATTTTGAGCAATGATGCCATGCCAAGTCTCCTTTCCCCAACTCACTTTAACCCACTTGGCTTGGGTCGCCAAGCGCAGGGTTATTATTCGCACAGAGAGTTACACAAACCGGGGGAGAGATGCCCGAATTGTAATAGGCTCCGAGAGTGGAAAAGGGCAAAAAATGCACGGTCAGCTAGGGCCCGTTCTCTTTCTGCTCTGGCATTATAACCGCCACTTTCACATGCCTTGAGCCTCCTCACCGGCATTCACTTCATTCGACCCCTCGCAGGAAGCTACACTCCTCGCACTCCTCACCACCTAGTGGAGCAACATCACCTCCGCCCTTGCGGTGCGATCGCGTCCATCTTTGCCATTCTGGATCATCGGGTTTATTCGCCACAGCACGGGTCGGCCAAGACGTCTTAGTCTCATGACCTCCCGTTTGACTATTCTATAGCTTATTTTGTTTACTCGTAAAGTATAAGAGTTCTACTCCCACCTCTCTGGGTACCGATATTCCCATTCCTGCCCGACGGGTCCCAGGTCCCAGGCCCCAAAAGGATTGATTACCCTGCTTAGACTTTCAACTGGTCAAGCTAAAATCCTCGACAGTTTCAGCTCGTTTGTATGAAGTGATTCTCTTGAGATCAACCACATTCAGACAGCTCTTTAGCGACACCACCGAGAACACCCGTCAACAACAGTCTCGTGGCCACCGAGCCATGGATTCTCAAGATCCTCCAATCGTGAGACCCATTCCACGTCGCACATTCGAATTGACTCCAGCATCCACCGAATCATCTAGTTCCCCCACGCCAAATCCAGACGTCAACCCATACTTCCTCGATCCAAGGCCCAACAATGAAGCCACTCCGTCCCGTAGCCGCTCCATCTTAAACCTCACTGCGTCCACGCTCTGGGGAATATACTCTTCGCCTAGCGGCCATTTTGGTGACAGGGAAGAACCATCAACACCATGTGGAATTGGAGCAGAGACTGGTAGCCCGCGGCAGAGTTGGGAAGATGCGCGACCAATCTCGAGGGAGCGAATACCACAGCGGATGCCTCCGTATCACGGGAATCACCTGGGTTTCAAGAACTTCGTTCTGCCTCTCGTCTTTAGGACAATTCTCCTTTTCGTGTTTGGCATCGCGTACGGAATCATTGTGACGCACCTCCACGACAATCGGCATGTAGCCCCAGTGCGCGTGGAGGGGTTTGAGCGGTCTGGTTTGAGCTATCTAGCCTTTTGGGGGATCGCAGGCGTTGTCCTTGGAAGCTTGCTCCCATGGGTGGACTTCATTTGGGAAGACAAGCTGGCGTGGGAGGAACCCATAGACACGAAAGAGAAGGAGAACAACATTGTAGACAATAGAGATGCGGGCGAGAGGCCTGGCGAGAACGGAAATGGGCTATCTGCGGATTGGAACCCCGCTGTTAGAAGCGTGGGAGCTTTTGTGGGAATTGCATTCGCTATTGTAAGTGTCGTATATCCCCATTGCTCACCAGTCATCAATGTGTGTGTCACTAACTATGGCCTCTCATAGCGCAAGCTCCCCTGGCAATCCACGCTTCAGGCCTCCCTAACTCTAGCTCTTGTCAATCCGGTCCTCTGGTACCTTATCGATCGTAGCAAAGCCGGTTTCCTTCTCTCGACGGTGGTTGGTCTTACTGGCACAGCCATCCTCCTTGGAATCAACCCCAAAATGGTGCCTGCCCCTGCAACTAATTCTTTAAACGACTCGGTGAGCGTTGGTAACTCTATGTGGCCCGTAAGTGCGGGGCTTATAAGTGTAGAGAGCATTGGGGTTGCCACTTGGATAGCTAGTGTTCTATTCTGTAGCTGTGTCTGCTTTGGAAATGTCGGTCGGCGATTAGCACTCAGAGGAGAGAGAACCGGCTTATCGTGAGGAAAATCGGGTTTATTCAGTAGTCGGTATTTAATAAAGTTTGTATGGTCAGGAAAGCTCGTGTATAAAGGCACACCGTCTAATAATATATCCACTCCATCTCTTCATTAGAACTCTCCTAATTGACTTGGGCAAGGAAAATGCCGAAAATCTGCAAAATGAAGGGCTTATATCCAGAAGATACCTACTATGCTTCATATATGTTTGAACCAGAACACTTGAGGGTGGCTGGTTGATTGCGACCTGCCGGTCCAAGAACGACGCCTCATCTATGTTTTTTGGTCCCAGAGGTTCTCAATGCCCTGTGGCTGAGCCTGATGGCTCACGAGATATCCAATGAACTAAATAAATAGGGCGATGCCTAAAAGAGGGGCTTCTCCCAGGGGTTTAAGAATTTCCTATTTTTCAATTCTTTTCCCCCCCGTTCTGCGCGTACGACTAGTATTCGCATTCTACCTGCATACATACGTACATACATACCTCCAGCCAACACCCGCAGCCCAGCGGAATACCGGAAAATATAAAGAGCGAGCAGCGGGGATTTTTCGACGCGGAAATTCTGTGCACCATCCGGAGGCGCGCCAAGAGCCTTTAAAACCTCGCGGGCGACCCATCGCTACTAAAAAAAAAAAAACTTATTGCGTTTATCGGAAAAATAACCCAACGGATCCTCGCTCTCCCTTCTCCGATTAATGGTCCTTCTGGAGAAAAGAGAAGAGTAGGGTAGAGAGATATGAAGGTCCTCACGGTGAACTTCCTGACCTGCGCGGTCAAGACGTGCAAGAGCTCCGCGGCGTCGTTCCCGCTGCATTTCAAGGATGCGGAGCTGGTGCAGCAGGAGATGGAGTTTCAGCCGGCGTTTGTGAGGAACGTGTTGGCGAGGGTGGATTGGGAAGGGTTGAAAGTCACGGCTGGGGAGGTTTGTGGAGGCTTTTTGATATTTGTTTTTTTTTTTAATTTTTTTTTTCCCAGCAGGTTTCGTGGGCTTTCTGTTGTTTTGTGTGTGGTCGTGAGATTGGGATGGGGAGGGTGTCTTGTCTGAGGGGGTTCTCGTGTTGGGCTTTATTCTGTTGTTTCTTTCGTGAGGTTTTTTTTGGTGGAGAGTGCTGAGGTGATGGATTTATCATAGCTCGGGTTTACGACGCTTCCTGCGGAAAAGCCGGAGGGGGAGTCGTTGGGTGATGAGCAGCTTCTTAAAGACCTACATACGCTGCTGTTGGAGGTTTGTTATATCTCCTTTATTCCCAGCCTTGCCCTCTTCCCTGGACTTCGCGATGCTTCTCCCTCTCCGTCTTCTCAGCCTCATTGCGTTAGACAATATCTAGTCATTCTTCTACCCCTCCTCTGGGACTCTGTTTGCTGATGCAATCTGCTTCTGTAGACGCAAGTTATGGAAGGCAAGCTCGTCTGCGGGAACTGCCAGCATGAATACGCGATAAAAGAGGGCATCGCCAATTTTCTGCTTCCGAATCATCTGGGTGGGTTTCTAACCACCTTCTCCTGGCGCTAAGCTAACGAGATATTTGTGTGGTAGTCTGAAATGCTATTCTCTGGTCCGAGATAACATCCCTAGGGGAGGCTTTCCTTTTCTGCATATGTTGGCGTTTTTCTCCTGCTCCTCCGATGTTTCCATATGCGAAAGGCCGTTCAGCCTTTAAATGCAAGGACGATTCTCTCTTGTGGCCTTCGTCATATGCTGGAATAACCTTATGAAAAGAACTCTTCTATGTGAAAACACAGTCCTAGGAAAACTTCCATTCTGTGTTCTTCCTCTACTGCGGGTGGCCCTTAATGATGAGTCGAAAAGGGTTTAAGGGGATTGCGTTGAGTTCATTGCATTTTCACGAGAAGTCCCAAGCGGCTACCTGATATGGAAGACTCTGAATGGAAATGGGAATGCGTGGTGGGGCACGGAGAAGGGCAGGTATAGTGATAGGTGACATATACCCAGGCAGGTCTACTCACTACTAGCCACATAGAACACCGTTCATTGCCACAATGGTTTCGAACCCTGTTAGCATTTCTTCCTGTCATCTAGCTCGGACGAACATGGTCACTATAAGCGGTTTGGGAAAAAAATTTATTGCCACAATGAGCTCAAACCCCATTGACATTTGCCCCTATCGTCTAACGCCGCCAACAACGAACCCAATAATACGTGGATCAAACACAGGCTCTAAGTGAAAAGATAGAGATACCCTCAAAAACGCTCCTTCATGCGCGACGCAACTGTCCGCAAATTGCCATACACCTTTCCCTATTTTCAGGAGTACTGTCAGAGTAAAGTAGGCACGTATGCGATAGGGAGAAGGACATACTGGAGGACTACCCAATATTAAACTAACGATCGCCTCCCTCGCAATATGGATATTTCGGAATCCTCCTAGGATATGGATCTTCTGATCCGCCAGCACCACTCTCGTACGGCTTGCATTCTCAATGGCAAACTTCATCTTTCCATCCTTCCCCGCTATCCGACCGATCGCTCTCCCTAGATGCTCGCCAGTGAGTGTCTTGACGTCCTTGATCTCGAAAGTCTCGATATACAGATCGTCGAGCCTCAGCAGAGCTATCGCGTCGTCTACATCAAACCCTAGGCTGAATGCTTTGACAAAGTCTTCGCCCTTTTGTAGAGCACCGGGATCGGATGTGTGTTTTGAAGAGCGGAGCTCGACCGCGCGGTTCTTGATGTTCATTCGAACCTGTAGTTTTAGGTGCTCGACGAGGGGTGGATAGATCTTGGGCCATGAGGCTTTGAGAGGTGTCATGCGGTGAGGAGGAATAGGTACTTTCCGGGTTTCGACTTTGAGGGGTCCGTCCTGCTGCTTATTAGGATTAGATGTCGCGAATTGCGGAGATACACACCGTATTCTTGGCAGGGGCGAATTTAGGCCGCCCCTCCTCATCAATGTGCATTTCTGTGTCATTTTCTAGGGCGGCGGGTGCTGATATGGAGGGGTTTATCTCAGTGGGTGCTGAACTTGCGGGATCGATCAAGAGTTCGTCCTCTACTATTCGGCCATATTAGAAATAACCTAATAACAGCATGCAAAACTAACAGATAGCTCACCTTCCATCGGCAGAGGGACATTCTCGGCATCGTCTACAATCTCCTCCGGCTGTCGTTGTAGTGCTGTTGGGGCAGGCATATTTCTGTAGTGGGTATTATGGAGCCCACCAACACACAAAGAGGTCAGACCGGCTGGTTATCTTGGGGAGGTGAAGTCCTTTATGATTCGAGTGGGTTGTATTTGAAGTAGTGATCTAGATAACAAAATGTACCGAAGAATATTGTCTCAATTCTGGTGCCCACAATAAATTTGTGCGGCTCTCAAGAGTGCAAACAAGCGAGCAAACTATCCGGTTTTGGAAGTCTCTCGCGAAAACTCCAATCGTCATCCCAATCGCCATCATCTTTGGTGATCGGAAACAGCTAACATCGCATGACACGGTGCATCTAGCCAGCTGTCTGAGGACATATCAGCTGTCACCGGTATGGGGTCGAGATGATGAATGGCAATGTGGGGCGCCGGATATACGCCTACCTTTGCGAGTCTGCGGATCCATTTTTAAGAGGTGCTGCAAGACGCGCTCCTGCCAGAGCTTCTTATAGAGATTCGTTGATTCATAGAGCAGCAACTCGCAGTTTCACAGCTTTTCATGGTGCACGATCTTTTAGCAGACCTCCAAAATCTTCAAAATACGTTCTTACACGTGGTTTTGCTTCAGGTGGTTTCCTTGCCTTCGGAACTAACCCTACTACGACAGCAACGGAGACTGCAGTCACCACCTGCGCGAATTCAGTAGAAAAGTGTTTGTGCCTTGCGGAGAGGAGGAAATTGGTACATACATTGCAGTCTGCTTGGAAGAGGGGCATTCACAGTAATCCTCGCAGGCGCGGCGGAGGGAAGAGAAATATTGGTTCTGCGGCTGATCGGCGGAATAATAAGGGAACCGCTGGAGATAAACCGAAAGATGCCGTGCCCTCGGGGGGACATGACAAGACAGGTGCTGCAGGTGCAGGTGCAGCGTCGAAGACGGACACATCAACTCACCAACTCCTCGACCGTTTACCACATTTGCCAAACTTATCGCAGTATCACCGACCAACCAAGGATGAGCTCTTGGCAGCTGCTACTGGGTTCTGGTCGCGCATGAAAGTGAGGTTCAAGTGGTTCTCGATAAGGAGTGTTCGGCCATATAATATGGACGATATTAGTGCTTTCATTTCTTGGGTACTTGTGGGTCACGTAATATGGGTAATAGTTGGGACCACGACTTTCTTCTCAATTGCTATCTTCTTAGTCAACACCGTTTTTGCGCAGGGTGAGCCTAGAAACCAACAGACTAATGGGCTGGCTAACATGAACAATAGAAACATTGGCCCGGTGGATCGGGAATTACCTTACGAAATCTTCAGGAGTTACGGTTGTCTTTGAGTCTGCTGTTGTCCCAAAGTGGAAGGATGGCGTGATCACCTTCACGAAAGTTTTTGTATCACGGCGTCCTGGGCAAGGCAACCCAAAAGTAAGCAAGGGCTCGTCGACCTCTGCTGCTGCCGCCGCGGCGGCAGCTGCTGTGGCGGGAAAACGAGAGGGCGCAGAGGGGCGCGAAACATCTAGCGAAGAACGAGAGGAGGATACCAACTACACCCAATTCGACCTAACGATTGACACTGTAAACGTTACACTATCCTTTCCTAAATGGTTTGATGGGAAGGGTCTGTTGAAGGATGTGGAGGTGAAGGGAATCCGGGGGGTAGTAGATAGGGCTAGCGTCGAATATTCCGGAGATGATGACGACCCTCGAACATACAGGCATGAGCACAACTCTGGGGATTTCGAGATCGATTCCTTCAAGTTGGAGGACTTGCTGGTTACTGTCCATCAACCGAATGACTTCAGACCTTTCAGCGTTAGCATCTATTCCTGCGAGTTGCCGCAGTTGCGGAAACAATGGCTCTTCTACGATTTCCTGTCTGCAAATACTATGAATGGATCTTTCGATAATTCCTTGTTTACCATTCACCCCCGACAGACCCACGGTTATACGGGTGCAGAGGCAGGCGGGGAAGCTAATCTATGGAAGAAACATAGTCGACTTCGAATAGATGGTCTGAATATCGATCATCTAAATCGGGGTGTAGAAGGCCCTTTCTCATGGATTTATGAAGGACAAGTGGACATCATCGCGGACATAATGCTCCCTGCGGAAAACGACGATAGCATCGCTAAAGTTATGTCAGACTTCTATGATAGAATGGAGGCGACTGTCACTTCGAATCGCCATCTTGACCGCTTCAGGGATTCCTACAATGCTAACAACAGTCGTCAGCGCGAAGACGCGGGACGGCTCCAAGGCGAGGCTTCCCCTCACGATGATGACGACAAGCGATTCATGGTCATGGACCTGAGAATCCACCTTAATGACGTTCGGGCTGCTGTTCCAATCTTCAACAAGGACTTGTCCTATGTCAACAATGCCCTTGTTCGACCGATTGTGGCCTTCATCAACTCCCGCAGGACGTTTATCCCCATAACTTGCAGGGTGGTTAAGCGCGCAAGCGATTTTGATGGCAGCTGGACGCCATTTGACAGCGGATTGATGGATGACCTATCTGCAGAGGCAAGTATTTACATCGAAAGTTTATTATGGCTCCGATTCCAATTCGCTGACTCCGTGGTTGTCGTAGACATACGAGGCATTCGCGAGGAACGTTGTGGACGACCAGGCCCGTATGAGACGATTGAAAAAGGTTGGCTTGTGGTCGCTCCAGTTGGCGGTACAAGCTCTGTTCATGGGTATGGCGGGGAACATTGCATGATTGATATACAGGACAGTCGGGGTTACGGCTATCAAAAGTGCAATTAATTCATTTGCTGTAGTTATATTATCCCGGCTGCTTTCTGGGGCGCTTACACGATGGCGTCGAATCTCGGATAAGTATTATATTGCTTCTCGTCTCTGTAGAGTATAGTCCGGCGGGGGAGTATATACATGCCCTCTCTGGGGGTTAGAAACCAAGCGGCGGAAACTTCACTCTCAGCCGTGCATCCCGTTGAAACTTGTTGAAACTTGAACGAGGAGATTGGATGTCGCACCGCGGCCTTGTTTAAACGGGTTTATCTCATCGGAAAAAAGGGCCCGAAGAGAAAAGAAGGTGCCCCGCCGTCACTTTGCCGGGAAATAAAGGTGTTAGAAGATGCAAGGGTTCGTGTCTGCACGAAGAGTCGTAGCAGGGGCAGGTCCGAGCAACCCCAGTGCCTTCTGCCAGTCCGGTAAAATAGATGATTTCGAATAGCGTTGATCTCGGTTTTCGCACCAAGCCGCTGAGTAAGACTCCTCGACCATTTTACCCCTGACTAGAGCTGTTCCTCTACCCGCATCTGGGCGGTGGCGCGCTTGACGAGCTGCAGTGAGACAGGCGCGTTGCCAGGCCAATCGCTACTGAGCGTTGGTCTTATTTGCGATCGGTCGCTCTGGGCGACGCGGAGCTGAGAAAAATTCTTCCTGGAGTTTTTTCTTGCACGGGAGGCTAATCGATCGGCGGGCTCGGTAGGGGTGCCTCCGTGGATGTCTGGTTTCGGGGTTTTTTCTTTTCTTTCCCCTCTTGGGTCTGGATTTTGTGCGACATTGTGGTGTGACGGGAGGACGATGAAGACGGCAAGGCGTGCATGCGCTTGATGGGATCGGTAAATTGGAAGAGAGAGGAGAGCTACATTAGCGAGATGGGTCGGTGCGGTTGACCCCTTCCTCCCGTGATCTTTTGCGGATTGGTGAATGGATAGCAGCATTGATAGGCGTGTTTATTTATTTATTTCTTTTCTTTTCCTTCTCCCTTCCCGGGCTGTCTCATGGCATGGCTTTTTTGACAGATGTCCGGAAAGATGCAGTAGGATAAATGCTTGTCCAACATAGTTGGTTTCCGGGGACAGAGGGGAGAGAGATGATCATAGTCAAGCTTCGGCTGAACTGGCTGGCATGTGAGGAGGAATGAAAGCATTCCGGGATAGCTCTTGCTGTATTGGACGCCAGACTGTGTGTTTCACCGCCATCTCATCCGCTGACGGAAGATGGTGGTCGGCGGCGTCCATGGTTGTTGGCATGCCATAGGTTGTTTGTGTGTATTGTGGTGTGACTGAACCCAATCGGATGATCTGTTCGCGCTTGTGGCTTGGGGAAGAGATGGAAGGTCGAGAGAGTACCTTGCCGAGGATGAGGAATCATTCGCTCTCGGTGAATATATTCTGGTGTGCATTAGCATGGAGGCTTTGCCAGATCGAAAGCAGCGCATCTCAACACGTTTAGAAGTGGATAACTCTAGGCTGAGTTGAACGAGTGATCAGCGAATAGCTGCAAGCAAGATGTAGGGTTTAGAGAGTAGTTTTCATTCGTGGCTTGCATTGAATGGGAAATAGAGTACTTGGTTCTAACGCCGCTGTCCAAAGAGAGACATGAGTTTAACCTAGCGCGGCATAGCTTTACTCTACACGAGAAAGTGAAGAGCCTCTCATGTGCCAGAATTTTCTCCTTTCGCTCTCTTGGAAGATGATCTTTCTCCGAAGCTGCCGCGTCGTCATCTCGGTCGTCCGTATACTATCGTCTCTCTTTGAACGCTCGCTCGCGCCAACCTGGGCCTCTATATGAATACTCTGGTAAGCTGATCCCTTTACTCTATTCTCGCTGTGTTTGGTGCCATTGCTGGGGCGGCGGTGCTTGTGTTTGGGTTGGGGTCCATGGTTCGCCGGCTATTTTTGTTTTGGCTCCAGCAAATTTCGAACGCAACCCTTGAGTCCTGTGCCGTCTGAGATCCTGCAACAACTGAATAGAGTGCTCTACCTCCAACGCCGACCACCACCCACTGCTTGTACCACTTAATCGCTTCTTAGAGGCTGTCCTGCAATGCGTTTAATCTAGACTTTTCGAATGCTGCGTGTTGGACGACATTGGGTGTAAGCCGGTCGCTTTCCGACAACAGCGACCTAGCTCGGATCGTCTTTTCGTGGCTTCAACTACCAACGCTTCTCTATCCTGTTGCGTGGTACGACGGTTTCAAACGGGCGGGACAATATCAGATATACATGAGGAGGGATAGGCTAACCGGTCACTTGATGATGCAGTAGTCTTTTCCGTTCGTTTGGAGCAGCTTTTCTCTCGTTCGTTCCGACCTTCACGAATCACGACCACTACAACATCCCTTGCAATTCGGTTGTTACCCTGGACATCGTGTCTTTTCAACAACTTTGCTCATTGACAGTGGCGGACATCAAGCCCTCCAGCGACACGCCGGGAGTACAATTGATTCCACCCTTGAGCCACTGGTCCAAGCATACCAGCACCCTAGCAACCTGATATATTCGCGACGCCGACCGCGCCTTTCGATCATTCATGCCCATCAAAATTCCAAAAGGTTTCGGTCGCCGTAAATCCACTGATAAAGTTCTCGAGGAAGTCGAGAACACTCCTGAACCGTCCTTCCGCGTATTCGAACGACCTGCTGGTGGAAGTAAGTCGTTGGACGCGGGGAATAGGCTCAAGATCTTCAGTGGGACGCGGCCGGAAATTGGGCCAAACAGCAAGAGTAATAGGAGTAGAGATTTCGCCGAGGACGAGAGGGGGATCTCGAATCGGTAAGTGTCACTTGCTACGCTTTACTGCGGGCTCCAATCAGATTGGGTGAACACGCACGCTGACTATCTTTCAGCGGTAGCGGAGCCTCTAACACCAATTCTTCTTCGACCGGAGGTTACCATGACAATTCTTCGTCGTCCGCGCGGTTAAGCTCCTCATCAACTCTCCCCTCCTCGACTGACGCGCAGACTCCTGAGGAAACTTTCTTCCCACGTTCACAAAAACCTCTACCGATTCCACCAATCCCTCAGACTAAGCCTGCTTTCTCCCTGACCGCGGGAGGGCGGACGTTTTCCTTTGGTGCAAAAGCTCCAAAACCTGCGATTCCCGCCTCTTCCGGTTCCCCGAGAGCCATCGGGGGCCAATATCAGTTTCCACATAACGGAGACTCAAGTCGTACGAGCGCACGGGATCGAGCCATGACCGAAAGCAGCTACGCAAGCACGACGACACCGCCAAAGTTAGATACAGAATTAGGATCTTCAGACATAGACGGGTTCGGAAACATGTTTGAAGGTTTTGGGAAGAGGAAAAGCACGATGATGGAGGGTGGCGAGCCAAAAACACCAGTTCCACCGACACCACCTAGCCCCGTAAGTAACTGGTTGGTTTTTGGCGCTGATGGTCATGCTAACGAAGCCCATCCCCAGCTCTCACCTACTACACTTACGCGTCCCCCAAAGACTTATTCCAATTCGAGATTAAGTCACGCTACACCGCCTCCACCGGCAGTGTCAATAAACTCTAGAGATATAGAATCATCGCCATACTCGTGGGGAAGTCGCAATTCGAATGACGGCCTAATGTCATCTCCAGGAATTGATGAAGGTCCTCAAACGCCACGGCACGGTAACATCCGAGCTTTGACTCCGTCGAGTACGGCGCCCGTGCAGACACCACCAAGTGGGTTACTGGGTGGACCAAGACCGCACCGGCTTGCCGACGGTGGGTTGAAGAGAAGCAGCGCTTACGGCATGCGCAGACCCTCTATTCCAATTGAGGACGAAGACGCAAAGCTGGTCATGGACTCCGTCAATGCTACTCGGCAATTGAACCGGCAAAGTGTCTTGGGCGGTCCCAAAGGCCATGCTGATAGACTCAGAGATCGAGATAATGTATGGGATCGGATGACCTCTACTTCATCTGATAATTCCGTGGTCAAATCCAGCAATCAAAGCTCAGACTCTTCTAGTGGAGGCGTCTTGTCACCCGTCGGAACGCTTGGCAGTAGGAGTCCTGATCTGGCTAGTGGACCACCTAGGAGACCCATCTCAGAAATACCCTCAGAGCCTGCCAGATCTTCAACTGGGCAAGTACAGGAGGATGCATTCTTTGACCCGGCTATTGCCTCCTCGGCAAAATTGGCTGCGCAGTTTGAGGAGCATTTAAACTCTCCTGAGAGACAAGCGGAGCAAAAGAAGGTCATGACCCCAGCTCAGTTCGAGAGGTACCGCCAACAACAGGAGACGAGAAGCAAGTTTGACGCATCCAAGAGTGATACCTCGGATGACGATGACGATGGCGATGATGAGGACGAAGCTGAACGGAATCGCCAAGCCGCCAAGCAACGCAAAAAGCAGGAAGCTCATCTTACGGTATATCGGCAACAGATGATGAAAGTCACTGGAGAGCAATCCTCTTCGTTTCCTAGTCTGGGGCAAATGCACTCGGGGCCAAATGTCACTGCTAGTTCCAGCGCACCGAATTTGTTGTCGGGTGGCTTGTCCACGATCAACCTAAATGGTGACAAGGACGAGGGGAAAGAAAGTGACGATTCTGACGAGGATATTCCCCTTGCCATACTTGCAGCTCACGGATTCCCAAACAAAAATCGTCCACCAACAATGCTTATGGCGGGTAGTTCTACCTCTAACTTTCGGCCATTGAGCCAGGTAAACCCATATCCACCGCCCCCTAGATCGGTTGCGGGAGAGTCGGTTGCGGCGGGTAGTACGACTGGGAAGCTCCCAGTCTTCGCAAGGAATCTCCCGCGAGATCCCTATTTCGGAGCCAGTTTGGTTAACCCATCGAATCGAGAATCTCTTGCGTTCTCTCACAATGGTGGTGGTTCCGTTTATGGAGGAAGCCCTGGCCCGTCTGGTCTGCCTCCTAGTGGTCTCCCTCCCGGCGGCCTGGTTGGCGTTATCGCTAGTGAGGAACGATCCCGTGCAATGAGGCGTGGAAGTCCAAATTCCGCTGCATTTAACCGATCCGGTAGTCCAGGGGCTGGATTACTTGGCATGGGCGCTGGTGCGGGCGTGGGACCTCAGGGGATGGGCCCGATGCCAGGTATGGGTGGAATGGGCGGAATAGGGGGGGTTGGTCAAATGGGTCCTATGCCAGGCATGAACATGGGCATGGGAATGGGCATGGGAATGGGAGGCATGGGCGGGATGCCGATGATGGCTCCTGGTGATCAGGTGCAGCTGCAAATGAGCCAGCAAATGACGCAGATGATGCAAATGCAGGTGCAATGGATGGAGAAGATGATGCAAATGCAGCAATTGCAATCCGGTCAGCCGCAGTCACCGCAACCGTCGCCACAACCAGGGTCAGGAAATGGCTTCCTGGGTGTTCCCGGGCAAATGGGCAGTCCTCCATTGATGGATAGCAATTCTATCCCCCAGATACATCAACGAACAATGAGCATGTTGGACCCAGGCAGTTCGCAATGGAATAATCAGACGAATTTCCGGAATTCAACGTATGCACCTTCAATAAATAATCGCACCCCTGGCTATACTCCCTCTATTGCTCCGTCCGAGCGTAGTACCGTTGGTCTACCATCACGTTATCGCCCCGTATCCCAAAACCCCGCAGCTGCTCCGTCTAATAGAGCTTCCACGTTTACTGCTGGAACGCTATCTACATGGCAAGAGAAAAGGGCGACATTATCTCAGACCAAGATGCAGAAAGCGAAAGGTGAAGCTAAAAATGACGACGAAGACGACGACCAGGGTTGGGAAGAAATGAAGAAGAAACGGGAGAAAAAGAAGTCTCATTGGAAACTTAAGAATGATTCGAATGTCCTCAATCAACTTTTCTTTACAGGGAACTAAGAGATGGATTCTACTAGCATAGATTTAAATCGTCGAAGGATAGCTGATCATAGACAGTTGCGATATGGTTATGAACCTTTTGATTTTGCTGTTGTATCTCCCAGCGGCGTTCGTATCTACAAACCACCCATTTCCTCTTTACTGACATCGCTGAGTACCTTGCATATCGCCCTGTGGACATGGCAAGGATTGGAAAACTTGGCTTTCGTGCGCTCGTGGTATTTCCTCTTGGTCATCTCGAGCATTGTTCACGCATCCGCGGAGGCATCTGTTCTGCATCATTCGTTTGACTACGCTCGCTACATACTTATCGTCTATCACTTTTTTTTCCTCTTCTCTTCAGTGCAGGGCCCCGAACGACGCCCACATCAACATCATTTTTGGTCTTAGAAACCGGCGTGGGATTGGGGTAAAACGGACACCGACATTCCAGGATGGAAGCGCGGTCGTTACAACGATCACTTGAAAAATCAAAGGCAAAGGGCCATAGGGGATTTTCTCTGCGCTAAAAGAGCACTCTTTCTCCGTGTATCCACGGGAAAGATCTAATTCTTCACTCTCTCATTCTTCGACTTTTTGTCTCTTCGTCATGTTGAAACGGAAAATGAGGATAATTAATTTAATCTGTGTACAAAGTTTGAATGATAGACATTCTGTACAGAGACACGGCAGGGGATGGGTTTCCGAGAACGAAAGCGAAGACCCATCTTCATCGATCTCCACCCCCAGGCGGTATCCTATAAGCATATCGTCTGAAATTTGGCCGTAGAAGTCCCGAGAACATTTCCGTGAGATGTGAGCTACTGGCGTGGTCGGTGGTGTGGCTGGTGCGGTACGTGTTCCGGTTCTCTCGATAGGTAGCATTCAATACGCGTATCGTCTCGATTGGAGCAGGAACTCAACTGTGGGAAGTCCTTGAAAAATTTCCGTGAGAAGTGACGTTAGCATAATCAGTGATGTGGCTGGTACGGCATATGTCCCGCATTTTCAACAGATGCCGCTGCATTAAGGTTATGTTGGGAATCCATCCTACTCTATCTCCGACAAGATGAGAATCGTGCAGATTGCGATCGCGGCAAGACCGCACTAAAATAGAAGAACGCGATCGGGTCTGTATGGCGGAGCCGCTGGGGATGGATCGGATTGGCCTGCTGCTGCGAACGTCCAGGTGCAAAGGTCCATGTATGTAGATAAGTGATCGTGGCTGTGGTTGGCCTTGTGGGCCTCGTGTGGTTGATGGATTTCATGGGTTTCGCTGACGTCGGACCCTCCGTGTGGCGCTTGCGCTTGCCGAAAGGGGCAGCCAAAGATTGGAATGAATGAAATGTTCTTGTCCGTCGTGGCCACTAGCGACCTTATTGTGAAGTAGAGCGAGCGAACGATACTGAACCGACCGCCTTCAACTTCTTCTCCCGAAACTGATCGTCCACTCTCATCTCAACTCCACACTTTGACGCCTGACCGGCCCTTACAACTATTGTCAATTTCCGGGTCTTCTGCGCTGCTTACATGGTTTGAGTCGTCCTGATCCTATATCCGTTTCTGGTCTTGCGCCATCGCGCGTTTGAGGCTCTTTCTCCCCTCCGTAAAGTAGCTGGGGCGCGTCGATTTCACAACACAACCCGAAACTGTCGGTCGATTGTATGAAGTCGCTCTTGCTCTTCGGTTTCCCCAACGAGTTTTTTGTGCAGCGGAATGATATACACGACTTCTGTGGGGTAGACGTGGTATCCTAGGATGTCGCGCGCCTCGGCGGGCTTTGCGGATTTTTTCCCCACTGCCCCGTCGGTGCTGCAACAGAAGAAGAAACAAGCTGTTAAACAGCAGCAGCGGGCGAGGGCCAAGCCCGTGGAGCCTCTTGCGCCCATACCAATTCACCCGGAGACTATTGCGGCCGCCTCTGCTTCTATACAGGATGAATTGGTTGAGAACTCTACCCTGGTGAACGGTAGTAGTATTGGTGGCGGTAGTAGCGGAGAGCAAGGTACTCCTGCCCAAGACGACAACGAATCCGTGCAAGGAGACACCTTGAATGGCGTGGGTTCGGCCAGTTCGCACACCAGCACCGTATCCTCTGTCTTTAGTGCCGCTAATCATCCGACAACATACTCGACTGCTGGTGGAACCTCTAATACACACACATTAACCCCTCTCACAAACACCGATTCCTCCCCACCTGGTAGGGCTGCAACTCCCCCCCCTCGATTGAAAGCGGCCAGTCCGAATTCTAATCCCAAGTATGATCCTACGTATGACTGTCAAGCTATGGATGAACCTACGGATCTGGCGGCGTCAATGACTCCGCTGTACACCCCCCCAGCGCCCCGGCGAACGGCCCGCGCTGAAGGCAAGGTCGTGAAGGGTTACAAGATCACATATGATCCAGATCTTGACAAGACAGCCACATCGAGGGAAAGGAAGAAACGCATGCCACTATATCAGAATTTTGGTGAAGAGGTACGTGCCTAGCTAGTCGGGGCTAGTGGTAGTCTACCTTTATGCGCTCAATTGGAGATGTTTTTTTTGGGCCGCGGAAATGTTAATGTTTATGGTGCTTTTTAGGATGATGAAGAACTGCCTTCGGATCCACGTTTGAGATTGTCTGACCCCAATAAATCTACCCTTGGAAAGCAGAGATATAGGGTAGGACTCTATTTATTCAGGCCTTATACTTACGATCCAAAAACCTCTATCGGCCCAGGGCCACCCACTCAGGTTGTTGTCACTGGTTTCGACATCTTATCTCCACTCTCCAATATTACCGCTCTCTTTTCAAGTTATGGAGAGATTGCGGAGGCCAATAACATGTTAGATCCGGAGTCGGGGAGCTACCTTGGGGTGTGTCTAGTACGTTACAAAGACAGCAGGGCTTCTCGTGGCGGTACACCAGTTATACCAGCCGCACACGGCGCGAAGAGGGCGGTCAAGGAGGGCAATGGACAACGTGTTGGAACAGAGACTGTAAGGGTGCAGTACGATCGGGATGGCAAGAGATGTAAGAGACTGATGGAGGAAATCGTGTCGAGGAGGAAGAAGGAAGCCGAAAATGAGGAGAGGAAAAAACCTGTGGATAAACCATTGCAAGAGCCTCCTAAGGTAGTCCCGCAGCCGCCACCGCAAGCTCCTAAAGGACCATCTGGAAAGCCAGCTCCACGTCAAGACGCTCCCTGGATACCACCGAGGCCTTCGCTAGTCCAGGTAAAGCCAGTTCTAGAACAAATCAAGCGCGACCCATACATATTCATAGCGAAGTGCTACGTCCCAGTCCTTGGAACTACCATCGCACACATGAAGAAGCGCCTAAAGGCACACGATTGGAAAGACGTCATGGCAGACTCTACTGGCTACTATGTAAGATTCGACAATTCTCGACGAGGGGAACTGGCTGCAGAGAAGTGCTACCGAGAATGTCACATGTCCGCTCTCTTTACCTACGTGATGAATATGGAATGTCAACCATATGGTAACCCCAATTACGAGAGGAGCCCTAGTCCCGAGCGAATATTGGCCGAGCAGCGAGAGAGAGAGGCGGAAGAGTACCGGAGAAAAGTTCAGGAACAGGAGCTTGAAGAAGAGAAGAGGCAAAGGGCAAAGGATGTGGACCCCTCGAGAGAAGCAATGGATGCAATCAAACAAGAAGTCAAGGAGTTCTTACTGAAGGATGTGAGAACCAAGGTTGCAGCACAGACACTCTATGACTATCTGGACCCTGACCGGCATGTTGCTAAGAGAAGGAAGTTGGGCTTCTTCGAAAGGGACAGATTACCAGGTATCCACATCGACAGGGTGGACGATGCGCTGTCGGTAGGTACACCAGACTCTCGGGCCGAGTTTTCAGCGCCAGAACGTCGCCCTCTATTCTCATCAGCGTTGAACATCACATCCCTCCCGCGAATACGGAAAGTTGCGGGTGCCACTAAGGTGCATCGCAACTTTTCGGACTCCTTTGGAACAAGAAAGCGAGTCACTCCTAAGAAAGTCGACGTTCGACCCCTTCACCACCGACTTCACCGATATCATAGCGAAGATGAAGACTCGGATGACGAGCGAAGAAGCTCTTTCACGAGAGACACAGAAGACCAAGATAGCAGACCTCTTAGTCGTATGAGCATCGCGTCTGATGAGTCAGACGATGAGGAATCCGTCTTCCCTTCTACGCAACGCTTAGAAAATAAAGATGCTGTCCTCGACGATGACGTCGACGAGCCTCTGCCAGAGGCCAGAATAGATGAAACCGGAATAGAGACGAAGTCATTGGACAACGCCGTTGCCGATCTCTCGGATACTCGGAGAAAGAGAAAGAGGCTAAGTAAAGCCCTTATCGCGCGGAAGAGGGTGAAAGAAAGTGATATCTATCCCACGGAGGAAGATGAGATAGAACCAGTGCAGATAGATGATGTTCGAACTGACCACGCGTCGTCCCCACTCAACACGGTATCCTTCCTAGAGGATGATCATGCAGATCACAGTATCAAAGAGGAGAGCGGAACTCCTGATCTAGAAACGACAATAGTAAAAGGAAGGGCCAAGAAGAGGTCAAAGATCGCTAAGAAGAAGAAATCAAAGCTTCAGATGTTCCAAGAACGCGAACTCAAAAAACAACTGGAGCGGCAGAAGCTCGAAGCCCTTCTTGCTGAACAGGAGGAACCCGAGGAACCCGAAGAGGAGATCGAGGAGATTGAGCAGCCGGTCCTTGAAGAAGAGGTTGAAGAGGAGCCGGCGAGAGCAGAAGTCGAATGGGGAGTGTCTACGGAAGCGCCTAGACGCACTGTCGAGGACGATGAAGATATAATCTTGGATCTTGATGGCTGGCAAAATCTAGTCAAAGACGACGAAGACCTCCGTTTCCTACGGGAGGTTCTCGAAGACGAAACTGCAGCTGATGTAGGCAATGTATCAGCTTGGGCATGGAAACAGAAAGAGATCAAGGCCCTCAACCGAGGTGGTGAAAGAGGAATAATCCGTACAGAAACGGTGATTGAGGGTTATTTCGTACCAAACGCCACAGGATCCGCTCGTACTGAGGGGTTTAAGAAGATCTTGGAGTCTGAAAAGTCCAAATATCTACCACATCGCATAAAGGTCCAAAAAGCACGGGAGGAGAGGGAAGCTAATGCAAAGAATGACAAGGACACATCGTCGGCTGCCGAAGCCGCAAAGGCTGCCGCTGCCAAGCTCAACTCAAAATCTACGTCTCGCTCGACTCGCGTTAACAATCGTCGCTTGGTCGCTGACATGAACGCTCAAAAGCACGTCCTTAGTGGTGATGCCGACGTCTTACGGTTCAATCAGCTGAAGAAGCGCAAGAAGCCTGTGAAGTTTGCACGCTCGGCCATACACAACTGGGGCCTATACGCGATGGAGAATATTTCTGCCAACGATATGATAATCGAATATGTGGGTGAGAAAGTACGGCAGCAGGTGGCAGACATGCGAGAAAGAAGATACTTGAAGAGTGGTATCGGAAGCAGTTATCTGTTTAGGATCGATGAGAGCACTGTCATCGACGCTACTAAGAGAGGTGGCATTGCAAGATTCATCAATCATAGCTGCACACCGAACTGCACTGCAAAGATTATCAAGGTCGAAGGAAGCAAGAGAATCGTCATCTACGCACTAAGGGATATAATGCAAAGTAGGTTCCGACAATACCTACCTATACAAGACAAAGTTTACTGACACGGCTTTTGCAGATGAGGAGCTCACGTACGACTACAAATTCGAGCGCGAGTTCGACAGCGAAGACCGGATACCTTGTCTTTGCGGGTCGAGTGGCTGCAAGGGATTCTTGAACTAGAACCTTTCTTCTCTTCCCATATTGACGCAATGTATGCTAAAAACACGGGATGGAAATTTCGATCGCCGCCAGCAAAAAAGCTATCGAAATCTCTTTGGGGAAGTAAACCCGCTTGTAGCAGGATCAGGGGTCCTCTACTATTGTTTGGTTTTCCTTTTTTTTTTTTCTAATCAAACTTTGGGGGTACGCGCATATAATACGGTGCTCTTGACTCGTCTCTGCATTTAATGGCTCTGTCTGTCTGTATAGGGGGGTGTAGGAAGGAGGTGAGGGGTTAGACCAAACAGACAGACAAGCTTCTTCTGTACAACCAACCAGCCTTTTTTTTTTTCAACACGATATTTTCGGGCGAATCGAATCAACTACATTTTTTTCCCTCCTCCCTATCTACCGTTCCTCCCCGCTTCTTGATTTCTAAAACCCCCCCACAATCAGTGATAGGGGGGAGGGGTCTCTTTTCTACGCTGATTAACGACAGATAGGTAGAGCGGCGAGGGGGGTGCTAGAAGGGGAAAACCTCAGGTCACATAATTACGGCGAAAACTCCCCATCCTTCCACCGGCCCCCGCCGCCTGCCGCCCATTTCCTCTTATTTCATGACCTTCATGTATATTAGTACATTTTCCCCACCTCACTCTCCCGCATCCCCACGCCAACCCAGGTAACAACGAAACCGCTACAGTACAGGAGGCGTTTTGTTTGTTTTATTTTTACTACTTTTATCGGGATAACATCTCTCGGATACCACGACTTGACAGAGGTGGTCCCGGGGCGTGCGCCCACGGTTACGAGAGTCCGTCCCGAACACACGCGCTATGATTGCAGCGGTAGTCTTCGGGATCTCAGAGTAAAAAAGAAACCCAAAAGTCGTGGTGTTTGGGAAATTATCCCTATTTTGTCTCTCTTGTTTCCTCATTTCCCTTGGAATTTTTTTCCTTCCCGTCTTGAACCTGCGGTATTTCCCTTCCTCGGAGCGGGGGAAGGGGAAAGTATGTAGAAGGGGAGGGAGAGGTGATAAATAGTAATCAGTCTATTGAACATGAGTGTGTGCCCGAGATCATTTTTGATTTCTGCGATGTGCTTAGAGGGAAGGGGATGTGGATTGGAAGGTTGAGGGTTGAGGGGTAGGTAGTTTGTGAACTATATATTCAACAGCGCTGGCGACTGCAAGCTTTGGGGATAGATAGGAGGGGGAGCTAAAGGTGCTGACAGTCGGATTGGGGCTTGCGCGTGCAAAACTTCATACAAGGATGGAACTACGCCCCTATTGGACGCATCTCTAAAGATGCCATTCACATCGCCGCCTTCCTCTTCCCCTCCCTCCTCCTCTCCCAAACCTGCACATAACTCTCCCCCAGAAACAAAATCTCCTTCCTGACCTCCTCCACAAACAAATCCTGCACTTGATACCACTCCTCTCGGCTCTTATC
Organism: Glutinoglossum americanum; assembly: GCA_020080175.1. Classification (NCBI taxonomy): domain Eukaryota; kingdom Fungi; phylum Ascomycota; class Geoglossomycetes; order Geoglossales; family Geoglossaceae; genus Glutinoglossum; species Glutinoglossum americanum. Next base: position 24,104 of record JAGHQL010000031.1, on the reverse strand, counting down.
CCTTAGCTGTACCCGCCATACCTTCTTGGGCGCCTCGCCCTCCACCGCATCATCCTTGGCCTTCATGGCCTCGTGTGTTACGTTTGCCGCCAGGTCGTACCATATGGGCTCACCGGGCGGGTGGGAACTAGGGTCGGGTTGCACGTAGGGGGACATGTCAAGGGAGCGGACTGGGAAGGTGACGATTGTGGGGTTGCGCTCGTGAACGAATTTGTTTTTGGAGAAGCGCTTGATATGGAAGATTAGATAGGGAGGGAGGGGATGAAGGAGGCGGTAGCGTTTGCGTTGACCGAGGAGTTCTTGGGATTTTATACCATCATACTTAGAGAGGATGGTTGTGAGTGGTACCTAAACTTTTGTTAGAAAAGGGAATGCTAGAGGTTGCCCAAGGGCTCGGGTCGGGTAAAGGCTAACCTGGGGGATGATATTTCGATCCAGCTCGTCTTGAAATAGAGGAGCAGCAGGTAGATCGAGGGTCAGCATCAAAAATCTCGAGATATCAACTTTGACCTCTGCCGCTTCTTCAAAACGTAGCCGATCTCCGGCATCAGCTTTCGCCGTGATCTGCTGACTCTCCACCTTCAGCTTCCCCTGGAACACTTTCTGCACAATACTACTCCCCGGTTTCGTCTTGCTGCCACCAAGCGTCAGATGTAGGTTATTTAGGAACCAGCTGAGGAAGTCTACTGGATCGGATTGCTGCGTTAGAGTGAAGCGTTTGTTGGAGCGTAGTGAGATTTCCTGGAGTAGCTCATGTGGGGAGACGTGGGACTTAAAGGCGCGCGGATTCCAGATCTTACGGACGAGGATGGAGAACCTTTGGACAAGCTCTGGTTTCCTGGAGAGATCTTCGAGCATCAAGAAGTTCCGTAGTGGTGGAACATGCGCAAGGGCATGGACGACAACGTTGAAGTAGTCATTATCCTTAATATTGTTCATTCCGACGAACCCTGAATAAGCAAAAACAAGTTAGTCTCATCTTTCGTCTCTTCCATGCGGATTGCAATCCGAAGGAGACACGCACCGGGTATATATGTCTTCCCTCCTAGATCCCACGACGTCCGAGGCTCTTTGTCTAGCTTTCCGACTTCCTCCTTCAAATACCTTGGATCAACCACGAACTTGATATCATCCAAGCTCTTACTCTTCACCTCGTAGCCCTCCGGCAATACATACACCTTTAGTGTTTGCACGTTGATGAATACATGATGCTCTACCTCAAGCGCGTGAAAATAGGCATGAGACTTCGTCCCTCGTCCCTGGTAGTACTTTCCGCAGACCAAGCATGCGTAGACGTTGATGTTAGATAGTGTAACAGAACAGAGTTTTTCAAAGTCGAAATCAAGGAGCGGGCGCTTGATAGTGTCAAGATAGAGGTCTGTGTAGCCTTCGGCGGGTGCGGTTTGGCGGCTTGGGGCTGTGAAGGCGGACTGTTCTTCGTCGAGATCCAGGTCAGGCCCAGTAGTACTCATCTCCGCTTCCTCCAAAGCTTCTTCCTCCTCATCAGCAGCGGCGAGGATGTCATTGCCTTTAGCTTCGTCTCGCAGAAAGGCGTGATATGAGTCCCCATTCAAGGCTGAACCCGGACTCTTGCCATTCGTTGCGGTTTGATCTCTCGCGATTTCAATTCGTACTTTCTTAGGTGCAGGCGAGCCAACAATTTCAGTATCTTCTAAAGGCTCTTCTGCTTGCCGTTTAGTCATGATGTCTGACTGCACTGCAGTTGGTGATTCAGACGATATCCTAGGTTGACAAGCACAATGGGTTTCTTGGCGGACTTGAAGCGAACAAGCTATATGCTGGATGCGCATCACCTTATGGAGTTATGTTCGGTGATAAATAATTTGAACCCTCTCAAAGCGCGATTAGAGACTAGAATACAGCTATTGGGTATATTGCATGTCCGTGCCGCCAGTTTCTCCCCATTGTAAACAACCGGTCTCGACGCCGGGTAATAAAACTTCGCACCAAAGCCGTAGGTTGTGAGCTAACCGCATATACCATTGCGACCCCCGAGCCCCAGCACAGTTTCCTGCTGATAGCTTAAGAGAGGGTGAGCTAAACAGAGTGTAGACGTTGTCGAGTAGTATCACAATTTCCCCCATCTAAACCATCTCTTCCCCGCCCAAGTCACCCCCGAATATCCAACTTGGAAGAGGGTCCAACTCACTAGAAGTTGAATCAAATTAGTTATCACTAGTTGTGCGGTATAACCCACCCCGGATATGAATCCTCTGCTGGCTAAGGTACTGGTCTGGAGATTCCCCCCAAACCCACGCCCAAACATTGAATGACTTAACCCTAGTCCTACTATTGGCGGGTAAATCTCGGGGAGAAAAAACGCTGCATTATGCCGGGCTGCTGGCGTATTGGCAGCCGCGAGGAACGACATCGCGATCGTGCGTTGTAACATCGTCTCCAAAGGCAGGGACACCCAGGTGGCAATGTAAGAAGACAGGTGAGAGGCGATGACATCTGCAGGATGCGACGAGAGAGTTGTGACCCTATGTCTCTGGCTCCGTGATCGTCGCCTTCTGCTAGGGTTATACAGCGGGGAGCCTTGGTCAAGCCGATCGACACCATCTTGCCCCCACGCTCGTGCGATTTCGCTAACATACGGGTCGAGGCGACTCTCACCAACACCAGCGGCGGGAGATGCAGAGATATTACTCGCATATATCGGTGGCGCGCCCAATATCTCAAGCTCGATCGCCTCGTTCTCTATGTCCGTTCGATTTCCTGAAATCCTCTCTGCTGTTACATTCTCATCCACCGAGTCTTCTGACGACGAACTTGACAGTTCTCGTTCTGAGCTATTTCCGGCTTGCCCAGACTGGTCGAGATGAATCAACACTGAGGGGGGGTGGGAGCCCCTTGGCGCTCGCGATGGAAGTAAGATCGGCGACGACGACTCCACAGTACCCGGCTCAAAAGTCATTGGAGAACTGGGGGAGTTACCCGCCGTGACTACAGGCCCTCCGTTACTAGTACTTGCGCTTTGCCTCCTTACAGCTGCCATATTTGCTGCATGTGTAGCGGCTGACCAATCACTAGTCGCGCTTCCCGAAGCTGTAGGAGCGGTTCCGGCGGGCTCTCCATCACCAACCCTCAGCATACCCATCAGCCAGTCCCTTACCTCGCGCAAACTATCAAGGGGCCAGGTCGCAGAAATGTTAGATTCCGCCTCTGGCCCCATTAACAAGCTTGACCCACCAAGACCAGGAATCGTATCCTTATCTAGTTCATCCTCTATTGCACCTTTAATAGACCAAGGATCCGGATAGTCTGGCTTCGTTACCCAGTCCCGTATAAGGATAAAAGATTGGTAGTCAACATACTCCCTTACATGGCAAAATGTATAGAGTAGTACTATCGGGGAGGTAATGGATGACCAGACTGATCGAGCAATTGTTCTCGGAGTGATAACTCCGGGGATTACTGGAAGCTGGAGAGGAGACGCAGCAGATAGGGGGATAAAAGCCCGGAGACCTGGAAGCAACGGGTATGACGGTAACAAGTTGAGGGTTTGTAAAGTGGAATATATCATTAATGGAGACAAGAGGATGAACGAAGAAAAGTTCAACCTTCAGATTCCGGGTTTAGGGTCAGCAATTGAGACTTCTCTTAGGAAAAAAAAAGAGTTGCACTCGAGTTGACGTACAGCCTATCCAAGTATCCGATAAGCCTCCGATTGCGTTTTCTCCGTTCCAAATCCGAGTTCAGGCTGTTGGAGAAGTGCAAGTAATTTATCAGCTTAGATTGAACAAATTCCCGTGCTGCATTGAGAACCATAAGCGCGATGTGAGCCGGCATCCCAGCGAAAATCATCGCACGAAGGCCATAATGCTTTCGTTGAATCCAGAACACCTCACTGAAACTAATGTCCGAGAATGTCTTAAAGACCTGCGGAAGCACTATTAGTCTAGCCCTCAAGTAACTAAGGCAGAGGGCAGCCAAGGAGTCATACCTGGATTCTGTGTCGTATTCCATCGAGCCACCAGTTCCCCAAAAACAGCACCCCAAGGTCAGCTGCGCCGATGAACAAACCGACTTCGTTTTCCCTCATGACCGATTCCAGATTGTCCCTCTCTGATTTTGTCCTACTTAAAGTGGATGCCTTATCACCGGCTGCAATACCGTAGCAGACGCCAACGGTAGCGAGCACATCATTTTGAGCTCGAATCATCTCACGGGCAGCAGTACGGGATGCAGGGTTGATCGGACGACCACCTGGATCAAACTGCTGCACATACTGTTCAGCATTGGCTGAAGGTGAATCTGGTGGGTGTGATAGAGCAGCTTCCCGTCGCCTCTGGAACTCAGCACTCTCTTCGGGGTCCGGTGCCTCGTAAGCAGAGCGCCCCTGCAGAGGGTCAGCAAACTGAACCTGGTCTTCAAAATGTTCCCTGAATCGAGACTGGTAATATCGCCTGAAGGGCAACGAAGCAGCCAGTGTAACTGGTACAGTGCGAGTGCGCGGAAGGAATGTATAAGGATCCTCCCAGGGCTGAAAGGCAAAATCACGACTACGCATCTCGTCTGTGCTGTGGTGAGAGCAAGAAGAGAAGTGAACTCACAAGAGCCAAGCGTGCGATGTACTGCTGCCTCCCCATTCCTTATGCGTCCTCACGTTATGAAAACTACTGCGGCTGGTGAACGCGGCTCACGTTACGCATGGAAGTCAAGGTTATGTAGATGCTCGGAAATGCCGGCGCCATTAAATTCATAACACGTGATATCAAAAATTCATTCCTCTAAATTCTTAAATTCATCCCCACTGTGGGGTTGTCCTTCGACGTATTAATCCCAAAATCGCGATGGCCCCGCTCCCGGGTATCAAGACAACTTTTGAGCCGGCAAAAATCATCCAGCCTATTTACACTGGCGGGGGTGTTGCTGTGGACCAGAGCGGACGCATATTGGCCTCTTGCCTTGGAGAAGATGTTCTTCTGACGGATCTCAATACTGGAGAGCAATTAGCGCGGATAGAAGGGGTATAGTTGGCATCCTTCCAATACTTTCTGAGATCTAATCTATACTATTACGGCCATACTGATGGATCCTCCAATTCTCCTAGGACGGCGAGATTATTACCGCACTCTCTTGTAACTCTCCACGATCGAGCAGACTCAAAGACAATTACTAAGTTGAGCGTAGTGACTCCCTCTGCCTCCCATCTGATCCTATGTTCACGCTCCCTATCTATGAGAATTTACTCCCTCAAACCATCGCCGCTCTCTGCGTCTATAATCGTACCCGAACTTCTGCGATCCCTAAAACCACATTCTTCTCCTGTCATTACTTCTACAATTGATCATACGGGGACTTTGCTAGCCACTGGTGGCGCCGAAGGCTCAATAAAAGTATGGGATATCAAGGGCGGTTTCGTGACCCACACCCTCCGAGGTCATAGTGGGATCATATCAGCTCTACATTTCTTCGAGATCATAGTCGCTGGAAGTCACATGGATAATGGAGTTAGTGCGAGAAATAGAAAGAAAGGGCGGCGGAAAAGTGGGGCACAAGAAGATGCGGACATGGAAGATGCTGACACAGCAAAAGGAGACTCAACTAGGGGTTTTAGGCTGTGCTCAGGCGGTGAGGATGGCCAAATACGCGTTTGGGATCTCCACAAGCGGGCCTGCGTTGCTGTTTTGGATTCGCATGTCTCCATCGTTCGGAGCTTGGCCTACTCGAGCAAAGAGAATGCGTTGGTGTCGGGCAGTCGGGACAAGACAATTATCCTCTGGGATGTTCGCAGCTGGAAAGTTCGAAAAGTCATTCCTATTCTTGAGGGGGTTGAAAGCGTGGGATTTGCCATGGATGGAACCTTGATTTATAGTGGTGGCGAGAGTGGCACAGTACGATTATGGCAGACAGATAGCGGAAGAGAAATAACGCGAGAACAGCAGGTTCACGGCGAAGGAGAAGGTATCGTGGATATACTATACCACGGTAGCCTTGAATATATAATATCGGTCCATGCGGACCAAAGTCTTATTCTTCATTCGCTTGACCCGCTCTCAGATTTCTCAGGGAGCGGCACGCTACCGCCATTACCACAGTTGAGACGCATTTCCGGGACACATGATGAAGTTATCGACTTGGCCTATCTTACCCCTAGCAGGTCTTTACTCGCCTTAGCAACAAACTCGGAGGATATCCGTATTATTTCTCTCAAGTCTGCCGGTGAACCTGTGGCCCCATCACCCGAAATATCAGATTACTTCGGGGCCGATGTCACGCTGCTAAAAGGACATGAAGATATTATTATATGCTTGGACGTTGACTGGTCTGGCCACTGGCTTGCAACTGGCGCAAAGGATAACACCGCCCGTCTCTGGCGTATTGACCCAGAAAATTCCTCCTACACCTGTTTTGCTACCCTCACTGGCCATGCGGAGTCGCTCGGCGCCATTGCGCTACCAAGTGCGACCCCTACAACAGGCTCAGCCGCTCACACTAAACCATTGGATCACCCCCCCCAGTTCACCTTGACGGGATCTCAAGATAGGACAGTCAAGCGTTGGGATATTGCAAGCGCCGTAAAGGCAAAGAAAGCTCCGCGTGCGATATATACCCGTAAAGCCCACGACAAGGACATCAATGCCATAGACATCAACCACAATTCCACTCTCTTTGCATCCGCATCTCAAGACCGCACAGTAAAGATCTGGTCGGTGGAAGAAGGGGAGGTGCAGGGCATTCTTCGGGGCCATCGACGCGGTGTATGGTCCGTTCGATTCCCCCCTAAAGACACACCGACTATATCCGGCGATGGAGGACCTACCGCCTCTGGAAGAGGTCTAGTTTTGACAGGGAGTGGGGACAAGACTATCAAGATCTGGAGTCTATCGGACTACAGCTGCCTAAGGACTCTAGAAGGGCATACTAATAGCATCCTAAAGGTAGTATGGATGAACCTCCCCAGAGGTGACGGCAAAGAGAAACGTGGCGTTCAAGTAGCTAGTGCGGGTGGCGATGGGCTAGTAAAGATCTGGGATGTAGGAAGTGGAGAAGTCCAGTGCACACTAGACAACCATGAGGATAGGGTATGTAACACCTCGACTACAAGTGTTCCCCAGAGACTCCGCACACGTCACGCCACTCCGCTGACATGAGTAGGTATGGGCCCTGGCTGTGCACCCAGAATCGAATACACTCGTATCTGGCGGTGGTGACTCCGTAATCACATTCTGGGAAGACACCACGGCTCATACACTCGAAACCGCCACCCGAGCCGCTATCGACCTCGTCGAACAAGATCAACAACTCCAAAACTACATCCACACCGGATCCTACCGCCAAGCCATCATTCTAGCTCTCCAGCTCAACCATCCAGGCCGCCTCCTAGCCCTCTTCTCTACCGTCATCGCGACCACCCCCCGGGAAGCCGGCAGTCTCTGCGGCGTTAAAGCTGTCGACGAGGTGCTCGCGAGCCTAGCACCAGAACAGCTCTACAAGATCCTCCTCCGCATCCGCGACTGGAACACCAACGCTCGCACTGCGCCAGTGGCTCAGAGGTTGTTGTGGACGCTGGTGAAGTCGTACCCCACATCAGCGTTTACGGAGTTGCGGCCGCCGGGCGGGAGTAAGGATGGAGGTGAGGGGGTAAAGGAGGTCGTGGATGCATTGAAGAGTTATACGGAGAGACATTACCGGCGTATAGAGGAACTGATGGACGAGAGCTATGTGGTGGAGTATACGCTCCGAGAGATGGACGAGATATCTTTTACAAATAGCGGCGGCGACAATCTGAATTTAGTTGTGGGGGAGAGCAGGGACACTGTCATGACATGAAAATAAGAGGGTTTCGCTCCCCGCTTTCTATTCTTGCTTGTATGCCCAGGACGATGGATGTTGTATATATGTACTATTGGGGCCCATGCATAGCTCACGGCGTTTTCTAGAAGCTAAAAGTAAAGCAGGTAGATGGGCGGGGTTCCGTTTCACCCCCCTGACACGAGCAACAGAATTAACCTTTGCTCCACGCCCCCTTCCCGAAAAGAAATAAAAATAAAAAATAAAAACTCTCCGGACCAATTTCAAAATGTTCATTAAGCATTACCTTACGTACACGTGCGGAGCCTCCCAGTTCAAATTGTATATGTTTAAAGGGTTTTTCCCCCCACCCCACCCCTAATCTATTCAAAGACCCCAGGGGGGGAGGATGTAGAATGAGACAACCAACGTCCTGCGTTTATCATAGCCCATTACATGAAGGAAACCAAAAAAAAAAAAAAATTAGGGAAGAGGAGAACAAAAAGGAGCCTCTTTTGAATTTGGGGGAAACGGTCGCACTCGGGAGTCCATACCCACCATGTCTCCTCTCCGCATTAATTTTCCGGCTTCGTTTGGGGGGGTTCCCCGGCACATTAAAACTTGACTGCTCGATCCCCTAGCCTAACCTATCCAATAACCCACACACGTACACTCGAAGAGAAGGAAAGAGGGAAGGGAAAAAAAGAAAAAGAAATTACATGAAAGGAAGATAGTAAGGACAAGAGTCGTCGTACGGACATATATATATCCCTTTCCACACCTGTACCCAGGTGGATATGCTGAGATGCGCCTTACAAAGCTCTTCACCAACGCTGTGTCCTGCCCATTGAACTCGCTCTACGCTACGTCACCCTCTACAGGAGAAAAACCATAAAACCAAAAAAACCGCGAATATATCGTCATCATCACCGATCTAAGGGGGGTGCCCTCGCTAGCCTACCGCCGGCGGAGACTCGTTTCTGTAATTTAGCTTCCCTATCTTTCTGCTTGTCTACTGGAGACAGTTCCCCTTTAGGGCCAATAACCGGTAGCGCACCGACGGTATCGCCGCTAGTGTTCGCGCGACCTGCTTTCTGCTCAATGTAAAGCTTAGCGGACGGAGATAGTGGGAATGCCGGCATGGTTGCTGGAATCTCGGCACCATTTTGGACAAGCAATTCGGCGATTGGGAATGCAACGACCTTTCCGGGGGTGCCGGGGCGAGTAGGTGAGGACACTGGAGATTGTGGAGAGGCGGGATCAGCGGCTGCAAGAGCAAGGAAGACGGAGTGTGTGTTTCGGGATTTGTCGGCAGTGTTCGGATTGGCTCTGAGGGCAAGAGCGTAGAGAACGCCCTGAAAATCGTTTTTCTTGATTGACGCAAGTAGTGTCTCGTCAGGTGTCGAGTAGTGAGATAGCGTAGTTGAAATCGGTTGGACATAAGCTCTCTCGACATATTTTGCGGTAATGAATTTGAGGCGCTGCTCCCGGGTTGATTGCGGACTGGGCCTCATAGCGGCATCAAGTCTTGCCTCCCAGATCATATTTGAAACGCGATTGCCAACTTGAAGCAGCAGTTCCACAATATCTGTCGTGAAGGACGTGGTATCGAGTGTGAGAGATCTGATCTTCGAGATATGCGTTCCAAGAGAGCGATGGATGCCACTACATTCAATGCACAGAACAATTCCAAGGTTGATAGAAACCCATTCAGCCTTCAAGCCAGACCCACAGTCGGCACACCAGCAATTTCCCTGATCAGCTTCGCGAACAATCTGCAACAGTCTCTCCGGATTCTCCTCGAAGCTTGAACTAGTGTTGCGGATGTATGCTGGTCTTGCCCCAACTGTAGTCCGTCTAAAGACGCTATTTGATGCAGACGATGCGGAACCTTGTAAATATGATCCTCCGCCATATCCATGAGGCTGTGATTTTCCGGTCAAAACGGACCCAATATCTCTCCTAATAGGCCCGTCGGCAACAGCGGAAGAGTTAAATCCTGAGGGCTTTCCTCTTCCTTCCATCGCACTTTGCAGCGCATTGTTAATAGAAGTGATCCAGCTTTTCATGTCATCTTCAGATGTAGCCTGGTAGACTCTCTTGTACTGTGGAGTGATGACCTCGAAACAGAATCGTCGTTCAGCATTCCTCGCTTCCCGAACAGATGCCATACGAAGATCAATCGGTTCCATATGCAAGTCTAACTTCTGCTTCCAGTTGCTGTACTCGGACAGCTTCCCCTGGTCGAGGACCACCCAGAACCTAGAACAGTCACTATCAATTTAATCAAATAAATAGAAAAGTACTCACTTATGCCAAGCTTGTTTATTCAACCCCTTCGGGTCCAGGTGGCTTCCGGGCCTACTAAGCGCCCAGAGTAGACCTTCTTTGCGTTGTTCACCCGCAGACTTATCGGACGCGGCGATACTACTATAATCTTTCTCCTCCAGGTCACGGATACCCTTGAACTTATTTTGTCCTGGGCTAGACACAGACGACCCAGATAGGGCCTGCGAGCCTTGGGAACTGGGGAGCTGATTCTTAGAAGCTGGTGCTGCTGAGGGTCCGTATTCAGGGGAGAGCGTTGTTGAAGGCGCATTTGCCGCCACACCTCTCAGCGTCGAAGAGGTGCTATCGGCTCTGCTGAGTTCAGCATCTGAAATATGACTGCTACCGTTGTTTCCGGAAGTACTGGGAGGAACGAGGGGCGGCTGCACTGTCTCTGGCTCAACATATGTCTTGTTGCTTGTTTCAAGGGCGCGGCGCTTCTCCTCCCTTTCCGTCCTTTGGAACTGATATTCCTTATCTGCTTCTTTGACTTCGTGGTTGAGCGCCTCCAGTTGTGGCATCATCTCTTGTACCTTTACCGAAGTGCCGAGATAGGTTTTAGCCTGAGCGTAAGCAAACTTCGTCAACTGTGATAGAACCTCCTGCTCCTTTCGACCGCCGTGCAGATCCTGCATAAAAGATGAATAATCAAAGCGCTTCAGCTCAAAGTTTCGCCGCTTTGTTTGATATTTGGAATCGCTCTCTACTCTTTTCTTTTCTTTTAAAGAGTCCTGCCTTTGGCCTAGATAGCGTCCCACATATGCGTAATAGTCTCTGCTCTCTTCTTCAAAATCCCTTTTCTTTGCCTCCGCCTGCTTGATATCGATAGTATATAACCTTGTCAAAGGATCGATGATAAGCTTCTGCATGTTGACTGTATTCTGCTTCTCGTAATAGAGGATTTCTCTAGCAATTTTATCGAAATAGTGTTCTAGGGCCGGCTTAACTGCGTTTGCGTTTGAGGATGCTGCCTCTCGGAGGGCTTCCATGAATGCCGATACGGCGTCATTGCATTCTAGTTGAGCTTGTTGAGCAGCTTCCGCCCTCTTCAAGACCTTCTTCATTTTCGTTCGCATGTTACCAGTTTTCTGCTCCAGGGATTTCATGGTTGCACGGAACAAAGGGCCATCCTCCACGACTGCCATGTCGTCGTATGGTCTCTGGCAGGATATGTCAACATTTATCTGGGGGGCAGTTTGAGTTGACGGTTGAGTTAATCCCAGCCCATTCTCGACAAGGGTGTCATCTGGCGATGGTGGATCTATCGTGTCTCCTTGGGCATCGGGGTTGCTCACTCGAGAGTCGATTGATTGTGACGAAGGGACCCGAAGTTTAGGAGGGGCGATCATTTCGAATCGTGGTGATACGGGTTTAATGGTAGCCATTGCGCGTTGAGCATCTATCAAAGATGATTAACCTACACACTCTAGACATGCAGTGTGTAGAACTCACTGTGAACCCAAAACGAGAAGCTTGCGAGCGTGTTCAAGCGATGTGCACGCTGGTCATATTCTACGAACTGAGTGGGAGGTCAGCACTTCGGATGGAAGCTTTTGATAAAATAAGGCCCAGCATACGCTGCAACTATTCCGCCAGCCGCCTCCCTTGTCCTCCTGCGCCTTCGGAGGCCTCCACTTCCAAGACCAGTCGAATTGTACTGCATTGTTCCCCTCAGTTGAGAAATCGCCCACGAGCTGAACGTTGGAATTCTTGTGAAGATTGGGGTTAGCATGGAATTCTCGAGTAACAAGGTTCTCTAAATCTCGTTGGTTGGGTGCGAAGATATATGTGAGTCCATTGATGATAGTGTTATTTGCCGCTCCAGTTGTAACAGCAGTACCGATGGCGGCGGTGTTGTTTGGTTGCTGGCTAGGGTTCTGACGAATAATGAAGGTGAAGTTGAAATTTAGTTCATCGTCGTTGTTGAGGCGAAGGAGGAAGCCTGGTGATGCCACAGGTGGATCCGGGTCCTACATTGGATAGCGGGGTAAGCTCACGTATCCCAATGGACCGCACCATTAGCGGCGGGACAGGACAGAAGCCTACTTGTATATATTCCACTACGCCGTCATCTCCTGTGTCCCGCTTTGCTATGATCCTTGTACTAGGGAATGAGTTTGGGACGATGTTGAGTAACGTTCGCCGCCGCGAATTAGTGATGGACAGTGAAGCGAGGGACACTGCAGAGATCGAAACGTCAGAACCGAATAAGATCTCCTAGGACCAAGGGTGCTCACGCCGGTTCTGGTCCCTCAAATAGAGCGCTGCCCCATCATCAGGTCTACTGCTGACGTTCCCCATTGCGACCTATTGGACACCCTCAGCCTGCAGGGGATGGCCGGGGCTGGATGCGCGTAGTTGGAAGACGATACAAAATAGGTCGACGATAGGTCCAGCTATCCAATGTTGGCTGGCGTACGCACTGGTAAAAGAATATCGTCTAGCAGATGAAAGGATTGAGAAGATGAAAGAACGACGAGAGCGCAGATGTCGAGTCGACTTCAGTGGGTTTGATTCCTCGCTAATTTCGCAAGCGCCACACCGTTGCCTAGTGATGATTGCGCCTGTTTCGTTAAGCAGTTCGTGCTAATTAAAGTTGGAAAGCTATGCTACTGTGCTATGTCGCAAGGCACGATGAGCATGCACGGACAGTACAAGTACAACATACATTATGTCTGTGCGGGACGTCTGGGTTGAGGAGCTCATGCAGGTGGCAGCGGAACGCCACTTCTCGTGTTTTACAAGAACTCTTCTAGAAAATCCCCCCATTAAGTGAATAATCGATAGAGGCTCCTAAAAATAAAGATCCTTCACAGGAAACACAGTGATCCCCGGGGGTCCGGATTTGGTCTCAAATATGTTGGTTGGGGTCCAGAGGATGCTACCGTACACGGCGCTGCAGATATGAGGGTTTGATGTTGATGTAAAGGGCACAAGCTTTTTTCCCGTTTCAAGGCCAGCAACACTATTCCCGAGACCGCCAAACACGTTCTTATTCCCTAGAGCAGAGAGTCATGAGAGCTCAGCCAATCAAGAATTCAAACAAATCCGGTAGCCTCTATCCTTAGTCTATGCTAGAACGGTCTATCCTGATCGGATATTAGAAGTTCAATGGGGCACCTGACAATTGGTTGAAAGCGTTACTTACGCATGACCCCAACAACCTTGATCTTTACAAGCGCTTCGCCTGGATCATTTCCCAAGAACTGACGGAGCGAGACTCCTGATGGACCACATCATGCCATGGTGACGGGCATACATATATAAATATTTGATTATTCGTGACAGGTTCGCCTATCCGCCCCATTAGGGGGACCCACATCTTGAGTTATTCTCATCGAGCTAGTCAGTTAGGATAGATCCCCGATACGCAGGAAACGAAAGGAAAACCTTAAATCGACCCTGTCACATCAGCCTGGTATTGTCCATACATGTCTCCATCCGAAAGACACCTCGTGTTGCACCTTAAAGTTGATGCGGGGTACATCGGAACAACAACTGGACACGAGCAAACCTGGTGGGGGGAATCAAGCCGCTGACGATGAAGAAAAACAACATTATGCAATAAGCAGAAGTACCCATAATATATCCACAGCTTATGGGACCCACGTATGTATCATTGGAATTCGCAGCGCCAACGTGGCTAGAGCCAACCGCCGGATCGATCCTCCCCGTTGTGCGACCCTTGTCGTCGGTGGTGGCGGACTCCGAGTGGTTAGTCCGCAAGTCATGTAACCTCGGATCGAAGAACTCTTAGTCACCAGACCCTAGTGGACCGCACGTTCTATCCCATCTATCCTATAATTCCAAAGGCATGCGTGTGGTCAGCAGCGGTCCCGATATTTATATATGGATGGGCCGTTGTCCGACCCGGTGTGCCGGGCTTACCCAGAGTTTTATTGTGTAGAATTTAACATTTGGAATGCTTGTTTCACGGCAAGAGAAACGACTTCGAACCTATTGCTTGGGCGAATATTTCTTATAAATCACCTTTAACCGCTCTTCCTTCAAACGGGCCCGATATTACTCATAGCAGCTTAATTTACCTTGCGTTAAGGGTGAACCAGAGGCCGCACTATCCTGCACAATACGATATTCCCGATTTGCGTCGTCGATACGCTTCCACGAAATATCCGACGATCAAAGTACCTCCCCGCCTTAGAGTGCTGAACCAGGGCGACAATGGTAACTCCACCGCCCCGCAAGCAGAGCTCCCTCGTCTTTTTTCTCCTATCCGTCCTCACCCTCTCCCTCCTCGCCGTTACCGTCGCCAAAGAACAGCACCAACAACCCAACGCTGACGCCCACTACAAACGGATGAGTAAGCCTAAAGTTCATAGTTTCAGCTCTCTAAAATAGCGGCCCCACGCTAAGTCCCACCATTCAATAGCGTCCTCAGCGCCGACCTTCATGCTCTCGCCTGCCATGGCATCTCCGCCAAGCCGGTTCGTGGTGAGCCCACAGTTCGCAGCTGTTGTGGTGGGCGGATTGTCTGTGCTTGTAGCTGGATTGATGGTGTGAAATGGCTTATCTGGATACCGTTTGGAGACTACGCTGCCGGAATTGGTTCCAGTTGTTAGCGATTAGGGATCGCGTCATGGAATGGCACTGCTACACGATAGAGCAGCAGTCAGCCAGTCACCAGAGCTTCTGCGACTGGGTCTAACCGGCTCCCTACTGGCCCACGCCCGTTAGAGAAGAGGCCCCAACAAGGAACAGGGAAGCTGAACGATCGCGCAAAAATTGTCTACCACACTATGTTTGGTCTCCTATTACGACTGACATCGGAGCCACCGGCGAGACACATTGACCAGAGCCACAGGTGCCACAATCTAGCTTGTCTGGGCTGCGTTGCTAGATCTAGTCGCTACGCCCAAGGTTATTTATTCGTCTGCAGAGATTTAGGAGTGAATCTCAACATTCTGTTACTCTGAAGTGGGTGTGATCGATTATTAAATACTATTGGTATGAGTCTAAAGGGCTTGAAGCTATCGTAGATACAAAAGTTAAAGTTAAAACTTTAAAAAGGGAATTTCTACCCCTTAGAGGCGGCAGAGATGATGCGATAGAATGACGGACAAGCGCTTCGCCACACTCAAGATCATGACTATAACCCTACAGATTTACACAACTTTCTTTAAGAGTGAGACCTGTCGATCTAACATAGCATCTGAGGTCAACTACAACAGGGCTAAAGCAGCCGCAGCTGCGCCAATAAAGCCTAAGCCAGAGGCAGCGAATCGAGCAGCGGCACCGGTGCCGGTAGTAGGTTGTGCGGTCGCCCCCGAGGCTGCCGTACCTGAAGTGAATTATTGTCAGCATATAAATATTCGAAAATGCTAGTGATGGATTTGGGGGGTTGGTTTTGGACGACGTTACCCGTAGGTTTCGTGGTGGCCAGGTAGCTTCGAGAGCTACCAGTTGGCGCACCAGCTGGGTCAGGTGGGGGGGTAGATGACCGAGGTGCGGAGGTTGAGGGGGTGCCACTAGCGGCAGCGCAAGCGGAATCGATATCGGTGGGTGTGGTCACTCCGACGCTGCTCAAACGTTTAATTATGAATTAGGAGAGTAGGGGTATGTCCTCTACGCACCTAGCGCAAATATCGGAAGCAAATTTGATAGTTTCTTGAAATAATTAATAGATATTACAATGCCAGAGTGATAACCGGAGACTCACTTGCTTGGTCGTCTGAAGAGCACTTCGTCTTGATGCAGCACGATATGTGAGAGATAAATGAACTTGCGCTGCAGATGCACTTTATGTCAATGGTATTACAGCCCGTGGAGCTGAGACTGTCTGAGACGCAGGGTTGCTACAATGGAAGTTAGTCTTGACTAAGCGGGTAATATCTCATTTGTAGATTGGATAGAGAGCGACACAGCCAGAAACTTCAATATCTGCCAATGTCCTCAAGACAGCAGATAAGAATTAAGAAAGTGGGTATGGGGTTGATACGTACAGCACAGGTGGGAATATCTGCAAGCGACTGACCCAGAGCCAGAGGCGTAAGCATCGCGAGAATTACGGATGCGATAAATTTCATCTTGAAAGATCGAATTGAGAAGTCAAAGTATGTACTGGAATTAGAGAGAGTGATTGTCCTTAGTCCGGAAAGCTGTTATCCTAACGAAATACGTTGAATTCAGAAGGACGGCTATGGTATGTAGTCGTGGATTCGAGCGATCTATTTAAGTTCCGAAAAACGGGAAAAATGTTTGCCTTCAAAGGAGACGACCCCTGTCGGTCCGTCAGCCTCCATCCGATCCTTAAACCTGGTTCATTCAGGAGCCAGTGGCTGAGAGCGGTTCTCCGTCAGCCAATCTCTTTACGGTGGGATCTCACATTAAAATCTGTTTATCTAGATCTGAAATAGCTTAATACGGAGGGTCAACGGCTGGAGAATATACGGGTGTACGGAGAATTGAATTTATATGCGAGCGACACTGTGCCATTATGACTACGTTGCCCAAGCGACGGTCCCTACCAACTTTTACCACGCAACAACTCACGGCAAAAATGCCCCTTGGAGCAGCTTTCTAGTGAGTGGCCAACATTGGTATGGAGTACAGAGACTGCTTTTGTAATTAATCGGCTCCTCCGACTTTGGTTGTGGAAAGAATTATTTTCCTAAGGACGGTGGCGATTTGGTCCGAGGAGGTTTCGGATGTCGTAAAGTGATTATTCCACAGCCATTCCACATGTGCTCCGTTGCCATATCGTGGGGATCTTGGCACGTACCATCACCTCCTGCCGAAACGCGTTTCTTTGGCTGAATCTTGTCCCTACTATTTTCTCGGTAAGAATAACTAAATCAAAGGACACCGTTCATCTGCCATGGACAGCCAATACACGCTCCGGAAATATTTTATGCACCATGAGCACGACGGTCGAATAACGAAAATTAGTTTTAAAAGTGCCCGAAGCAAGTTACCACCAATCCGTGCTCGTTGTTCGACACGTTAGATGTACGTGTTCCAGGCTTTGCCTTTACGGCAGTTGCCGTGCTTTGAGGGGTGTCTCAGATACCTATAAAACTGGCGAAGGACCTGAGAATCGCATGATCCTGGACCGAACCATAAACTGCGATGCGCATGCCTTGATCTCAGCAGCGTAAAAGGAGAGCTGTTTACACCATCAAGAAATCGTCAAACATGGGGTTAGGGATACTTCAAGACACGGAACTTGAGCACGTTCCTGGTGAGCTTCATCTGTTGGTCACGCCATGATGAACCCAGCTGAAGAACATGTCTTACAGGAACTTGCTACGTCCTTGATGACGAGAGTAGACCTCAAGTATCTAACACGAGCCTGGAACTGAAATATGAC
This sequence comes from Glutinoglossum americanum, assembly GCA_020080175.1. Taxonomy (NCBI): domain Eukaryota; kingdom Fungi; phylum Ascomycota; class Geoglossomycetes; order Geoglossales; family Geoglossaceae; genus Glutinoglossum; species Glutinoglossum americanum. The sequence continues at coordinate 6,688 of JAGHQL010000031.1, read as the reverse complement.
CGTCGCGGATCCGTTCCGATCATTCTAGTGCCACAACCCAGCGACGACCCGAATGACCCTCTGGTATGTCCGATCTCCGTCTGACACGCCTTTCCGCAAGATGATGTTAACTCGCAGTTTTGCTAACTGTTGCATAACGCTGTAGAACTGGCCTTTATGGAAGCGGGATCTCATCCTAGTCGTCTTATCCGTGGCATCTGTCATGGCTGCTACTCTGGGTCCGATTCTTGCGGCAAACACTCTAACCTTCACACTCTATTTCCGTAGAGACTTTACCCAAATCGCCCTCCTCACCGGCTACCATCTCTGCGGCTGTGGTGTTGCAGGCGTGCTCTTCGTCGCATCGGCGAGAGTATGGGGGAAAAGACATCTCTACTTGCTCGGGTCCGTTCTCCTGATCGTCGGCAGTGCCTGGGCAGGGCGAAGCAGGAGTTATAGTAGCCTTTTGTGGGCTCGCATTATTCAAGGAGTGGCTGTGGCTCCATTTGAGGCATTAGTAAATGCTAGTGTTGGCGATTTGTATTTCGTGCACGTAAGTAATTCGCTGGCACCAACGCGAGTATGGACTTTTATATCAGCTAGAATACACCTAACATGAATTATGTTAGCAACGTGGCAAACGCATGGCACTTTCAAACCTCTCTCTCTTCGGTGGGGCATTTTTCACACCGGTCATCGTTGGCAAGATGACGCACTCTCTAGGCTGGCCTTGGCCTTTCTACTTTGTCGCCATATTTTCTGGAGTCGTCCTACCTATGGTCTTCTTCCTTGTACCAGAGACGTCTTTTAAACGGGAAGCTCGTCTCAACACTGACATTGCTTCGACGGATGACTTCCATCGTCAGCAGCAGTTCGAGGGAACACCTGAAATGCGTGATTCGCCCGGTGGTCAGAACACTCCTCGCAACGAGTCACTCGGGGGACCTCAAGAGGATATAGAGCAAAAGCGCCTGACTCAACCTGGCGAAGCGTCACTTGAGAAGCAGAAAGACCTAAACCAAGGTGCCCCCCCTGAGAAGGTGAGCTTTGCAAAGAGCTTGCTGCCATTCAATGGCCGGAAGACGGATGAGAGTTTCTTCAAGCTACTGCTCAGACCATTTCCTTTATTCTTCCATCCAGCTGTCCTATGGGTAAGTGATTTTGTCTGCTGGCATTCGTTGGCTAGGCCGTGGAGCTGACATTTGAAATAAGGCCTGTCTTATCCAAGGGACTCTTATCGGTTGGACAGTTCTAATGGGCATTGTTCTCGCTGCTATCTTCCTTGGGCCCCCTCTTTTCTTCAATGAGGCTGAAACCGGCTACCTCTACTCTGGCGCTTTTATAGGCGCGGTTCTGGGCTTTGTTCTAGCTGGCGCGATCTCTGACTGGTCTGCCAAGCTACTCACCCGGATGAACAAGGGGATTTACGAACCAGAGTTCCGGATGATTCTGGTCATTCCCCAGATGATTGTCGGGTGTGCTGGATTGTACGGATTCGGAATCACTTCAAACAATACTGCCAAGTACGGGTGGTTCATACCTGATTTCTTTTTTGCGTTGGAGGTTATGGGGATGGTACTGGGTGCCGTGACGAGCGCGTTATACATTGTCGATGCCCACCGTATGTCCTTCCCCTATAATGGGTCTCTCAATGAAAGGTAACAGCAGGTTCGCTGACATACCAATAGGAGAAATCGCGGTGGAAGCCTTCACGTGCCTCTTGATGTTCAAGAACTTCTTCAGTTTCGGACTCACCTGGAGTGCGTACGGCTGGCTTTTGAAGTTTGGGATAACCAAGACGTTTCACATTATCGCCAGCGTCCAGCTCGTTGTCTGCCTGCTTACGATACCTATGTGTAAGTTTACCCTCCGCCCCTAATTAGAGCCATCGATTTAGGCGTGATGAAATCGTCGCTGAGAATCCTTTGCAGATATCTTCGGGAAGCGGAACAGGTCATTTTTCTACCGATATAATATCCTAAAATTGACACATTTGTATTAATTTCTCTCTGGCTAGAGAGAAGGTGCACCATGTATTTTTGCCTTTGGAATTCCTACTATAGTAGATTGTGGGCTATGTGGGCTGTAGCATGTTGATTTAGGCCGCATCTGCAACTGGAATCCTCCTTTTAGTCGGCTGTCTCGTCTGTAGTCGTCTAAGCGATGTCCTTCGTGCGGCGTTCGCGCGACCCGAGAGCGATTTCATGCTCTCGTTAGATATGCCATCAAATCAATAACCGCTCAAGGCTAGAGCGTGCTAATTATGTACGACGCATTGTCATAGAACGTTGAATTCCGGCGGGGCCGCAGTCTGCATAAACTCAGCCCTCCTGACCCTCCTGGCCCCTTCGGCCCCCATCTCGACTGCTCCCTCCCGTTGGTCGGATAGCCGAGAACGTCGTCTTTTTAGCCCCCAACGCGGAGGGTTAGGGGTTCACGGAGCCGGGTGCAATATGCGAGTTGGTTTATATTCGAAGCACCGCCCGCTTCAATCCGTAATCATGTTCATTCGTTTTTGTGCTTCAACAACCCCTCTTTTTGGCTTCGTGTCCTTCTTATACTACCCCACCCCTCGTTTGCTTTGCTTTAAAGACGCTGCGTGTTCGCTCTGATATACTACTACTTCCTTTCATCACGCTCTTTAATTTTAGTCTTCTTGCAAATCATGACAACGGTGGGGTCTTTCGTCGGCGGTTTGGGCCGGGCCATCTGCTTCGCGACCTCATGGATCTTCTGCTTCCCATGCATGGTCTGCTTGTTCGTGCAGTCTCGTGAGGAAAAGCGAAAAGCACATCTACGGCAAAAAGACCTCGAAGCTTCGTCGATTCAAGAGATCGCCAGTCCCCGGGGCGTGGCCGAGGGGCATTGGCCCGTGGGGCACCAGTATACTCCAGTTAATCGAGTAGAGCTGGAAAGCAGTCTCCCGCTTCCTGTGGAATGTGTCGAGCTCGCACCACCACACCATGAAGGGCCGCTAGGCGAACCAAGGCTATTGAAGAATAAAATATCGAGCAGGAAGTCCCCTGACAGAACAAGCTACCCGCTTTATACCGATGTTCGAGAGGAGGAGTGGAACCAAGAGGTGGCACCTGGAGGCTGGAAGCCCCGTGAGGATGACCGGGAGGTTCGATCGGAGCCAGAAGACGGCATAGATGCGACGCTGTACAAGCCTACCAAACTCACCGAGGAGTTGGAGCCTCCAACGGGCTCGGCGGTACCCTGGACGGATGATGGCCCAGCGCCTCCATCACATTACATCTACCGAGGTAGGCCACCTAGTTGGCCCCCACTTGCCTCTAAACTCGGAGGCTGCTAACAGCAAGCGCTAAAGAGCATGACGCAGATCCAGATGGCGCCGGGGTTGCTCTAGATGATGCCGAATGGCTCACGAATGCTCTTAATCAGAGTCCGATTTCAGTTGTCCAGGCACAGCTGAATAACGCGATGGACGTGGATGGGCCCCTACCAAGGGGCATATCCCCTAATAGTGTTACTGAACCACAACCGGGCTCGTTTATTGGTATGAGACTCAGTTTCGGATATTGCATTCCCACCTATGTTTTTGGCCTCCCTACGGTTACATAGCTGACAAACAAATTAGCTCCGGCCGCACCCCCGCAGACAACTGATACGCATCTAGGAACCTGGATACATGCCTTACCGGAACACTCGGAACACCAACCCACAGGGATACCGGGGGATGACCACAGCATGCATGGGGGGGAATCTACAGATGTTGCGGATTCAGCGGAGGCCTCGGTGGAAAATAGCCCTATGGGTGGGCACCTACAGAGTGATCGGCCTTTCCTATGCTTTGATTGTCCTAAATCATATGCCAGGAAGTGCGATCTGAAGTATGAATTTTCTTTTTCTCTCAAGCGATCTCTCCCCGACCCCTACAAGGCTCTTCAGCGATACTAACAGACAACAAACGAACAGGAAACACGCAAAATGCCACCTTAAACCCTTCCAATGCCCTCTTCGAGACTGTTCCTCCTCCTTCAGTCTCGAGAAGGATCTAAACCGCCACAAGAACAGCGTGCATAAGGGGGTCTTCCAAACGAACGAGTATCCGTGTCCTTATCCGGACTGCGAGTATTCATTGGACCGCGCATTTACGAGGAAGGACAACCTGGCAAGGCATCTGGCTAGGAAGCATGGTGGCCCTGCGACGTCGTCTTCTTCTCCATCGGCAGGAAGCGTTGGGTGAACCTAAGAGGGTGATGGGGATATATATACGGCACAAACGGCACCACGGCACCCGAGGCAGCGGTAGTCAGACCGGCCTAAGGAAGGCTGTGTCGCGGTCAGGGAGGCGTGGATATGAACATACGTGCTAGGCCTTGTAAAGCGGACGCACCAATGCCAAGAGATCCTTTGGTTGGGAACTGAGGTCATTGGATTAACATTCTGAGATGACTCAGAGGGCTATTGTAACTTTATGTTCTTGAGCATTTGTCGGGTCATCTCCCGAGACAACGAGATGATATATTCAAAGTGTAAGACCGATAGGGTCAGCGCTTGATTCGAACGAGCGCAATGCAAAGCAGTAAAAAGAAAACGTCCATCGCCACCACCCCAACCACGGCGACTCGTTTTAAAAAATAAACTAAACTAGTTCGCTCGATACGCGCCGGAAAACATGCCCGGTATAACGACCTCTCTTGGGAAACGACTCTCGAGGGAGGATGTAGATTGCGAAAGTAAACAAATTGGGAAATACATGTAGATGGGAGACGTGGGGGTACGAGAGGTACGTATGAGGGCTGCGCAGAGGGTCTTTAGTTAAAAAGCTTAACTGAAAGCTTAACTGAAAGCTTAGCTGGAAGCCTTGACCAACGGCTTAACCAGCGGCTTAACCAGCGGCTTGGCCAGCGGCTTAACCAAAAGCTTAGCGTGGAACGAGTCTCGGCCTACGTCGCTTCCGAGCATCCTGATACAGAAAGTACGCGGGCACGCACAATGGCTTCTTCTTCTACGCTCTTTCCTCTCTCCTCCTCCTCCTCTCCTGCTCCTTCTGCTCTTTCTCAATTCGATTCCATTACTTTCCCGGAGAAAAGGCATTCTGCCTGTATTAATACCTGAACCTTCGTTTTGTTCCATTCAGTCCCAGCTACTCCCCGTAACCCCCTCGACCCGCAACGATGCAAGCCGGCTTCCGACCCGTAAAGCGACTCATCCGCCTGGCCCCCCGCTCGATCAAGGACGACACCATTCCATGGCATCCGGCCTTCGCAGGCATCGCTCCCAGTACCCACCAACGCCCAACGTTAGACCAATTCCTCAGTGAAGTCCTCCGACAAGCCCTCCATTTCACCTCGAGAGTCATTCCCTCGGACCCGCACGACGCACCCCCCCAAAACCCAACCTCCAAGCGCCCGACTCGAAGCAGCTCGTCCTGGAGACCCAAATCCGTGAAGAAAGTCGACGGGATTGACGTGCGTATCTATGCTCGCAAGCTGCGTCCGGATGAATTCCACGTTCCCGTCACGGGCACAAACAGTTCCGCGTCTGACGCTCATTCTCCCCCTATTGATCCTAAGGAGGAGACGGAATACTGGTTTGCGAGGCGGTCTGTTCATGAGAATCTGAAGGGGGAGGGAACGGCGAGTTTTGGCGAGTTCGAGGAGGGGCTTAAGGAGAATCATGCGGAGAATGAGGCGGAGTATACGCCAGGGATTAAGTGGGTTAGGAAGCTGGTGGCGTGGGAGGGGGCGGGGGACAGGTGGGCGGATGTGAGCATGAGTAGTACGCAAAATTCCCAATTCTTAGTTCCCCCTTGTACGCACGCGCATACCCTCACTAACCCAACCCCTCGGGCCCTCAGTCTACGAAATCTGCCACGGCCTCCCCCCGGGCCTCTCCTCCCGAATCTTCCCGATCCTCCTAATCGCCGCCAAGACCTCCCCCTCGGAATTCCTCGTCATCTCCTTGCCCCTCAAGGACACGCATCTCCTCCCCGAAAGCGCCATCCCGTCATACAGCGCCTCTGCCGTCGTGGCGAAATATGTAGCGGTGGAGAGGGTTAGGGTTCTAGGCGGCGTGGAAGGGGGCAGCGGGCAGGAGGCGGATGGGGGGGTGGTGGAGTGGCTCATGTGCACAGCTAGCAATGCGTGCGGATGGCTACCGATGGTGGTGCAGAAGGGGAAGATTCCGGGGGTTATCGCGAAGGACGTGGGGTTATTTTTGGGGTGGGTGGGGGGTAGGAGGAGAATGGGGAAGGGGGAGGAGGAGCTGGAGGAATCGGAGGAGAGGACGGGTGGTGGGGGGGAGTGAAGGGGTTTCGGTTTTGCACTTTGTCTAGATGGTTGGTCGGGAGGTTGTTCTGGTATTGATATTGTAGAGTCTGGTTTACTCCTACCGTTGTTTCACTTATGATTGTTAAGTGGTATGGCATGGCATCGGGCATCAGGCGCGGGGTTCCTCGCGGCTATCTGAGGGATTCCCCTCTTCTTTCCCTCTTTCCTTCTTTCTAGCTCGATCGAGCAATAAGCATAGTGCGGCATACTGTTTCTCTTTTTCTTTTTTTTTTTTTGGGGGGGGGAGGGGAGGGTTAGGGGGTATGGACTTTAAACAAGATAACGATGAGGATGAGGGAAAAGAAAAGAAAAGAAGTAACGTCGCTTATCAGTAAGCGGTGAATATCACCGAGCGGTGAACTTTTCGTGATCCTCAGACTTTCTAATTACTACATTCGGCCTAGCTTTTC
>JAGHQL010000307.1:0-12545 GCA_020080175.1 Glutinoglossum americanum | reverse complement strand
GTATGGTCTGGACCCCATGCCTTCTCCTTCCCTTGCAGTGCCCGCTGGTACATCTCCTCCGCCTCGTCCAGCTTGCCCTGGTCCGCGTAGAGGTTGCCCAAGTTGTTGACCGTGTCCAGTGTTGATGTATGGTCTGGACCCCATGCCTTCTCGTACCCTTGCAGTGCCCGCTGGTACATCCTCTCCGCCTCGTCCAGCTTGCTTCGAGATTTGTAGAGGCTGCCCAAGTTGTTGACCGTGTCCAGTGTTGATGTATGGTCGGGACCCCATGCCTTCTCGTACCCTTGCAGTGCCCGCTGGTACATCTTCTCCGCCTCGCCCAGCTTGCCCTGGTCCGCGTAGAGGTTGCCCAAGTTGTTGACCGTGTTCAGTGTTGATGTATGGTCGGGACCCCATGCCTTCTCCTTCCCTTGCAGTGCCCGCTGGTACATCTTCTCCGCCTCGCCCAGCTTGCCCTGGCCCGCGTAGAGGTTGCCCAAGTTGTTGACCGTGTTCAGTGTTGATGTATGGTCTGGACCCCATGCCTTCTCGTACCCTTGCAGTGCCCGCTGGTACATCTTCTCCGCCTCGTCCAGCTTGCCCTGGTCCACATAGAGAAGGCCCAGGTTATGACATGCCCATGCCATGCCATCGTCTGAAACTAAGCCGTTCAATAGATTATACGAACATCTAGTTGCATGTTGGAGAAGCCGCCGGCGCGTCAGCCACCACTTAACAGCCTCATCCTCAGCCACATGCGATCCTACAAACTTCAGAGCTAGCCTCGCTAGACCATAATCCCACTCTTGGTTTAAAACATGAATTGTCCACGAGTGAACACATCCATGAATACTATACCCTCTTGCCTCAACCCGTTCCTGCGAAGACGTGTCTACCTCCAACAGCCCGTGGTCACTCAGCACCCGAACTGCGCCGTTAAAGCTTAACTCGTCTTCAGTAAGCTCACATATCCACTCTGGATCCTCTGAATCGCCGTGCCGAAGAAGCTCGTACCAAATATCCTGATTATCAAAGTATGCCCACAGACGAAGTAGCTTGGCTGAAAGTTCGTTCTGTTGTTTGACACGGTCAAATGACAGCTGCCATGTGGAGTAAAGCGTTCGGTCTTCGTACGAGCTTAACTCAGGACTCGTCTTCTGGAGTTTCGCCCATGATGCCTTGTATAGGCGAAGATAGTCTGAGAGACTTACCGACACTTGATCAAGATATGCTCCAGCCGTAGCTAGTGCAAGAGGAAGTCCGTCCAACACCTTGACAAGCCTTGTAGCATCGGGATCTATTATTGAACTTAGAATTATACTCATGAATCTAAAAAGCCCTCACCATTTATTAGCCCTTCTCGTCTTGATGTGTTTGACAAGATCTCAAGACTATCGTGCACATCTTCCAGCTTTCTAATTTGGATAGTATGACCAATTTTAACTCGCGACGACCTTGTTGTGATGATGATCGAACCTTGGTATGATTCAGGGAGGAATTTACGGATATCCAATGCTGCGGGATCCATATTGCCTGGCAATTTTGGGTTGTCGTAGTTGTCGTATATCATCAGCCATCGCATGTTGTTGGGGAGACTCAGCCACGCCTTAACAGCATCCATCACTTCATCAAAGTTTCTTTTTATATCCGCACTGCTTAACTGGCTAGCCGAGGGATGTTCCCGTAATATTTGCCTGCTAAATTGGCAAAGCTCTGCTTGAGAGAATATTCGTCCTTAATATTTAGCCAAAATATGGCTGAGTAATTGTCCCTGTTCCTCTTGGCGTACGCAACAGCAAGTTGAGTTTTGCCGATTCCTCCTAGACCGTGAAGAACGACAGTGCGACGGCTCCTCCTCTCTTGCCACAAAGTGTTCGATTTCAGAAACATTAGAGAGGCTAAAGGCGATGGAAAAGTCCTCGTATTTAACCCCTGTTCCGGTTAATAACTTCCTAATAATGAAATGCATCTTTACTCTTTATGAAGAACGCTAGTGACAGGAGAGAGCGACTTACCCTTTAAGGCCTTGCCGATCTCCTCCCGCAGCCGGGTGAGCGCATTATCTCTCCCTTCGCCATAAATAAGCGACATGTGGATGTCGAAAATGCCTAGTAGCGAGTACGCCTTGTCTTCTTTGCGTGTCGTCTCACGTTTGTCTGCCCATAACATTCGCTCGGTGACGCTGAAATCAGACAGAGGGCTTCCTTGAAGAGCCTTAACGGGAATTCCCGTTATCTCGTGAATATGTCGCTCTAGAGATTTCTTGTTCCCAAGTCTCTCCCAATCTTTGGAGAAGAATTCCACCGATGCCGGAGCAATAAGTTCTTGAAGCGTCCATCCCCGAGTGAACCACCTGCTCTTCCGAAAAGTCGATTCCCAGGGCAGCTGGTTGAACTTGTCGTTAGAGTCGAAGGCAGGCCTCGAAACATCTGATAGATAGACGTAGCATTTAGCCGCATTACGGTACCAGCGAAACATAGAGTTAATAGCCTCCTGGAGCTCGGCACTGCTTGATTTATCTATGCAGCAAGTGTCCACCCAGAAATATTGTAGGCCATCGCGAGCGGCTGTTCTCCGCAAAAGTGGATCTTCTGATAGCCAGTCTTGCTCTTGCCAGAACCTTTGACCAAGTCTTCGAATGTGACCTCCTCAACATCCGCCCCCCAAGTATGCGAAAATATAGCATACTGGGGAATATCGTCGCTAATCAGGTCTTTGGTCAGGCTGAACATGCCAGCGTTTTTGCATTCCAAAAGACGCATTATTTAGATCAGATTTTAAGAGAACTTGACTGGAAGGAAGACGTGCATACACCTTCTGATGCTACGTCAGGAGAGTGGCTCAACGGCTGCTGGCAGAACGGCGGACTGGTGCAGGGTAGGAGCGAGCTCCTCATTCCGGAAGGGTTATAGTTCTTTTCTGGATGGTGCACAGTACTGTCGATGGGTGGGATGCGCTCACGTGAGCTTAGGGTGAGCATTGGCTCACCATTCAAAGCGGCACTCGCGAGCGAAAAGCGGTTTACTGTTGTACTATGGTGCCGAGAGTTCACTTGTGCGCAGAACGGTCGGTATGTTGATCCAAGCAGGCAGTATAATATGCCCACAAAACCATCTATGGGAACACCCTACGATATGGGAAATAGAGAAATATTCTTTTATACAGAAGATGCTAGCCGGCCCAACGCCGACGCAGAACAAAAACGTCAAAAGACTGACAGGCACGCCAATCATATGAAGTTGAGCCTAGATATCAATGCAAGAAGTGGTTCAAGACCTAGCATCAATCGCTGCATCGTACTTCACCTTCTCGCCACCTCGTCTCATGGCTTCCTCAGCATTCGGGTCGCGGACAACCACATCAAGATAATCCACTCTATCCGTATACAGCTCATCTTCCTTCTTTGCCGTGCCCTGTCGAGAATTTACCGCTCTGCGAGGCCGGATCTGTGATTTCTGGAGAATTGGGTAGTAGTATGCTCCCTTCTGCTTTCGCTTCTTTGCCGCTGGATTTTCCCTTTCGAGGGCGGGGTCGTACAGTGCTAGTGCAACTTCGTCATACTTGGATTCTGCACTGCCAGAGACTTGTGCTGTCTCGTAAGCGCGGATGCGATTAAACCTGAAAAACCTCTCCTCGGTCTGTGGGTTTGCGTTTGTGTAAAGCTCCAGCAGATTGTTACTAGAGTCGTCCACACTGAACTTCCGCTTTATACCCTGAACCGCCTTTCGGTCTGGAGGTAGGAAGTATTCATAGTCAAATGGGGGAGGACCAGGCGCGGGATTGTTTTTCGGGTCGGCCGCATACTGTTCCCGCGCTTCTTGCATAATGGCTTGAATCGCTGGTCTTGGGTCTAGAGGCCGTAGTAAACCAACATCTAGACGCTCGTCGTATGTATCAGTAGACGCGACAGGGTTCGTGGCAAATTTCATTAGCATGTAGCCCCCAGTATCTGGAAATGCGTCCAAGTCCGGCAAGATAGGGTAACTATCCAGTAGCTTGACTTCCGGTTTCGAAGGGTGTTTCGGGTTTCTCCAAGCCTCTATATCTGACTGAGTTGGTGCAAGTCCTCGGAGGTTATTCGCTGTGTCTGGACCTCTATACACTTCGTCTGGGTGTGCTATATCAAAGCCCTTTATGATGGCCCTCAGCATATTGAGGGGATCATTTTGGTCGGGGGCACTCCTTTTCTTCTTCGCCGAGGATAGTGCTGCAGACTTAACCAGGCTTCTAGATGTGGTCGATTCGAAGCGAGATCTTCCTTGTTCTGTAGATATGTACTCCGTTCGTCGAAGGAAGCTCACGCCAGAATTTAGGGAGGATGTAGGCTTGCCCAGAGTGGCAAGAGCGCGCAGCAGAGGTCGATCATGCGGGTGAGGGGCTGGAGGGTGAAGAGGCGCTTGGATTGCTATTAAGAGACAATGTCAGCGCAGTCTAAGATAAGTTTGCGCAATACTCCTCAACATTAAGACATCATCAAATTAATTGTACTCACAACTCTCATCGCCATCAAATATTCCCGGCATCCCAACCAAATCCAACGGCATACCCAGTTCAGCATCTGCTTCGATATTCAGAGGCTGCTCACGGGCTAGGCGCGACGCAAATCCAGTCGAGGTGTACTGGCTGCCTTCAAGACCAGTTCCAGGAATGTCCAGGAGTTTCGGTGGATTCGGCGGAGGTGGCAATGTATTTGAATATCTTATCCGCGCAATGTAATCTTGGTGATATACCCGCTCCGGACGGGTAGAGGAGGACGCCATAATGCTGCAACGATCGAGAAAGTTGAAGACCCTGTAGCTTGATATCCAGAATGTATCGGCTGAGGCACAATACGCGAACACGGGGAAACACGTGAACAAGCGTTGAATGACGGTCCCGGAAGACACCACCAAAGATTTTGGGATCGCTGAAACTAGATCAGTTCTACATAGTCGATATATCTAGAAGTCAATTGAGCCGGAAGTGAAGCATATCAGTGAGGTCTAAAAATTCAGACAACTTTTATACTAGCCAGGGGTTAGCAGACGTTAGATTCTCACTGTAATATCTCTTTGAAGATCGATTTAGTAGCCGCGCATCGCCAATAAGAGGGCTCTGCAATGCTCTCACATAAACATTGAAATGGGATCTTGAAAGGATGTATTAATTTCCCGCAATTTTTAACTCCACCATTTTTCTATCAAGAAACCTTGCAACTCAACGAGAAACACGCTCGCCGGCGGCTTCTTGATGATGTACCAAGACGAAAACTTAAAGGGTTAGAGATGAATCAGAGGAAGCGATGATGACGAACTTGCCTAAGAAGGCGACAGCCACAAAACCCAGCGGTCGTGGCCCGAGATAACGTGCAAAAACGAAACTATAGATACATAAAAAACTCATCGCGTCGAAAGGAGCCCCAAGGAGAGAAAGCGTATTGACTACCATGGCTAGACTTCGTTCTACCAGAACCACCGCCAACTAATAATATGCGGGAGAATAAAACTTCACTGGGAACACCACCCCTAATCAGTCGTGCATATCATGTTTAGTGGCTGCTCTTGTTGTATCTCGTCTTTCCGAAAGAAAAGGGAACATATCGGTACTTGATCATGTGCTGGATCTGTTTCCGCACTTCACGAGCCAGGCTATTAGCACACCTAAGCCTCGAGAGGTTCCAGGACAACCTACTTGTCAGGCAGAAGAGGATAAACCAGTAAACCACAAGCACCGGCCAGAATACCGGCACGTCGAAGATCTCAAACCACGTGCATACGAATCCAATTGTGATCGCTCTCGTTGCAGAGTACCAAAATTTGAATTCGGGCAATCGCCTGATAAAAGGGCGGAACTCCTCGTCCTGCTTTGTCGGCAGGCTGCTGCCTGTACCACCATCTTCGAGCTCTGAATCTTGCTCCAAGCTAGGGTCGATCTTGGGTTGTAGAAACGCAAGGAAAAGGTTTAGTAGATAGATGCCCAGGGAATAGCAAACTAAACAGTTTAGCATATTAGGTCAGCCGTCTTTGAAGCTTTGGGTGACACAGAAGGTGGAATAATTACCAATATACCAGCCATGCGCAAAAACAATACGTAATAGGAAAATTAAGAGGAGCACAGTGGTGCCAATCCAGCGATAGGAGGTATGGGGCACGCTCTTGTCGAGATAGGTTTGGAATTGCTAGTCCGTTCAATAAAGATTTAGCATTACGAACATACCAAATTATAAGGCGGTTGTATAAACCATAGAAGGTCAGCATCACAAAAAAATGGCCACCGACATACCCTTGTCCACTGGGAAGTTTGTGCGCTGAAAGCCGCGTAAGGAGTCTGCTCCGGCTCCATCGAGTCCATCTTGCCGGGGATCCTCTCCGTATGTGTGAGTAAGTGACAAGAGAACGTGAAGAGGTCGCGAGATTAAGGTTGTGGGATGGCAAGTAATGACAGCCTTGTGGACACCTTTGAGATATCTGCAGGAGAAAAAAATGTTGGCCCGCGCAAATCTGGCCTGAAGCGTGGTTGAGGCTCTGCAATCTGTTGCCGCTTTTCGAAAAAGCGATGCAACCAAAAGCCGTGATTTACCGAGAGCCATTGTTTTGGGTTCAGAACACCAGAGCTTCAAGCTTAAATCATCGTCGACTTGCTCGTACCATAATTGTAGGCAAGCGTTAGGCTACTACCCGGAATGAATCCCCTTAGATTCGTCAAGCCTGTGACCTCTAAATTCGTTCCTTCCACAACGCCACGAATCGTTCGGTTTTATTCGGCACCGGCGATGTCCTACGAACATATCTTAGTATCCAATCCGAAGCCAGGAGTCGGGCTTGGTAAATGAATCTATCTGTCTTCAGATCAGTGAGTTGCTTATGGTCTAATCTAATCTAGTCACATTAAACCGGCCTAGGGCTCTCAATGCTCTATCAACCCCGCTATTCCTCGAGCTTAATGATGCTCTCCTAAAGCTTAACCAGGACAAAGACACTGGCGCGATTGTGATTACTGGGAGCAACAAGGCATTTGCTGGTATAGAGCCTGGCAGAATTTCAAGAACAGGACTTTGCTAAACTAATTGTTCCCATAACAGCCGGCGCGGACATCAAAGAAATGAAAGATCTCACCTTTTCTTCAGCTTACACCACTGACTTTATAGAGCTTTGGTCGTCTCCAACTTCCCAGATCAAAAAGCCCATCATTGCTGCTGTCAATGGCTATGCCCTTGGGGGTGGTTGCGAGCTTGCCATGATGACGGATATCATCTACTGCTCTAGCACCGCCACATTCGGTCAACCTGAGATCAAACTCGGCACAATCCCCGGTGCTGGTGGTAGCCAGCGCCTCACACGCGCCATCGGGAAATCTAGGGCTATGGAATTGATACTTACTGGGAAAAACTTCAGCGGCAAGGAGGCCGGCGAATGGGGGCTCGCAGCGAGAGTATTTCAGGAGCCCGAGGAATGCCTGGAGGAAGCGCTGAAGACAGCAGAGCTGATTGCAGGGTATAGCCAGGTGGCAGTCAAGGCAGCAAAGGAGGTGGTAAATAAGAGCCAGGATCTAGGCGTAAGGGATGGAATGGAGTACGAGAGGAGGGTTTTCCACTCACTTTTTGGTAGTAAGGATCAGAAGATCGGTATGTTCTACCCCGCCTCCATACCGGTCCCACTGCTTACCAAGGATAGGCATGACGGCATTCGCGGAGAAGAAAAAGCCGGAGTGGTCGAACTTGTGAAGTACTCTTTTAGTCTTGTATCTAAACATGTCATGTATCGCCATAAATACTCGCACGGTGCGGTTCTAGGCCACTCCCAACGTCAGTGGGAGAATATTGAAGTTGAGGGATTTAATGAAATGACTGGTAGTATACCCAGTGGTGCCAGGGCAATCCGACTTGGACGACGCTGGAACCACCTTCCCGGTGCAGGTCTTGACAAAGGTGTATGGGTGATCAAAGAGCAGAAGATGGTGCTATACGGTTCTCTTACGCTTTCCCCTACGCCTTCTGTGTACCAGGTCCGATACCGAGGTTACAAAGGGGTAGTCATTCTGGATCCGGCCATGAGAGGTGAGACTTTGACAGAGTTCAGGAAGTCAACGAAGCCCAGCTGGGGGGGGGGGGACGATTGCTCCTTCACCGTAACTAACTACTCTAGGATATTTCTCTACTTTTTGTCCTTACTATACATGGTGCATTCCACGACCCGGACATCATTTTTACCCTGGTCTAGTCGTAGTCTAGCCGTACCGGGTTTGACTGTCTGAATGATGGGGTAGTCCTCCTCCACGCTCCAAATAGCAGAACCGTCAGAGGAGCCATTGTTTCCCAATCTGGAGTCCACTGTAGACCTATATGAAAAGACCACAAATCATGCCAGTCGTCGCCATGCCCAAGCTGAGCAGGCCCAATTGAACGCCACCTAAAGTGGGTCTATTGGATAAGCTAGACATAAAATCGAACTGTTTGTTGGTTGGCTTGGGGGGAGCAACTGTTGCCGGTTTACCAATAGTCCCACCCCCGACGCTCGTGAGAGTCACAGTATCCGCAACCTCTGCCGCTCTTGCGATGTACTTTGTGATGTTTTCCCCATCGCCCAGACTGTCATCAGGTCTACTCCCCTATTGACAGGGGAGTTTTTCTTCAAAAAAAAAGGTAAAAAAAGGGGAAAGATGTAACTCGCGGTGGATTGATGACCCCCGCCATGCCACTCTGGCAATGCCTGCCCGTAGCGCAACAAAACCAGATACCGGCAGGCCCACACGTGCCAAACGCCGAGTTCACCGCGATAGAGAAGACTTTTGGGCTTTCGCCAGTCGCGACACCGATGGGTCCGCTGAAGAACCCTGTTGTCGTGAATGCAATTCCGTCCACTACGCTCTTTGGGTAGCATGGGGCCCATAAATTTGACTGAGCGACCGAGTGTGCGCCTGGTCAGAAATCAAACTCGACCGTTTCGCCATCGGGGACTTGGAGGCTGTTGGGCTCGAAGGTGAGGCCGTTTTTGCCGACGTTGACGATGTGGACGCCGTCGACAGCTAGTACAAGGGGGAGAAGGGCGAGGGAAAGTAGCACGTTGAAGAGTGGCATATTGTGCATTTGCTGCTTAGCTGAATATATAATCAAGGAGATCAACCGCGAAAATAATGTTAAAGATAGATAAATTGATTCAAAGACTCTTGAGCAGGATCACAGTGCACCATATGCTGAGCAGCAGAAAGAGCTGAGGCATTGCCAGATATTTCTTAGAGAGGCCAAAGTAAAAAGGAGTGGATATATAGAATCCCTTCGATCGCCTTCATATATTACCGAATGACCCGGGATGCAGTTGCGGTGTTCGCACCCCATACCTTGTGGTGTTGTATGGCTTTGGCGGCTGGAGTCGATCTTCCGCAGGAGGCTGGTTAAATCAGCAGGTGGTACGGGGAAAGGCGGAAGTCCTGAAAAGGGAACTCCGCGCGTGAAAGACCGTAAAGGGGTAGTCGAGTGTGTAATTTGAGGTGGGGTTCATGTGCTGCGAGCTTTTGAAGCCTCTCGAGAAAGTTTGCCCGGCCTCTTATGTCCTCCGGACCATAGCCCGAGAAGGTGGACTCCCACGAGGTAGCATCCCGACCGTTCAAATTCTCAAGTTGCCAAAAGGCCTTAAACGTCTCGCCACCCAAAAACTGTAATGTATACTTCGGACTGTATATAGAAGTAATAAATGATGAGCTTTCATGACTAAGCTGATTGAACCATGCTGGGCTGTTCGATCCGTAGGCAGGCTATTCAGTCACAATATCTACTTTGTCGAGAATGGTCTGGGTCAGTCATGATTCGGCTGGTCCAGTCGCGACAGATGGGTTGTCGCAAATGGGTTGAGCCAGTTGTGGCTCAGCTGATCCAGTTATCGCGACTGGACTGGAACAGAGGAAAACCCCGCCTAACCAAGCTCCCAGCCTACCCCCGCAACCATTGTTGAAACATTTAAGCGCAACAGTTAACTAGCATTAGGTTGTTCACGTTGATCCTCCTAAATGTTGTTTTAAGAATTCCTTATTATGTTGGTACTATTCATTCTATCCTTTCTAATTAGTACCATTCATGCTTACTCCAAGTTCCTCATAACTTGTACAACTCCACCAGATCAGATCAACTACGTCTCCTCCCCCAACACACGTGGAACATTGGACATACTCTGGAGCTGCTTCTTCACCATCATTGCCTGTACTTGGACAATCCAGCACTTGAATGTACCAGAGCAGCGAAACACCCGAGACTCAGGATGGAAACAAGATTTGAAATGGGCAATCAAGAGCCAATGGAGGAATATCAAGTGGATGCTTGCGGCGATGCTTGCACCAGAATACATATTAGGCAAGGCATTTGCTGATTTGTATGCTGCAATCAGGTCGAAGAAAGATATGGAAGAATTTGCTCACGTGGATAGAGTAGAGTGGGGGTTGACGCATGCGTTCTTTGCAAATATGGGGGGATTTGTGTTATGCGAAAAGGGTATAGAAAGGTCGGATGACAAAGGGACTGCACTTGAAAGACAGGAGAGAGGAGCTGGAGATTCTAATCAGAAAGAGCATAAGCAGGGAGAAGTGAAGCGTGACGATATTGAGCTTGCTTCGAGAACTTCAGACAGTCTGGAGGCATCCAAGGCTATTAA
Source organism: Glutinoglossum americanum (assembly GCA_020080175.1). NCBI lineage: Eukaryota > Fungi > Ascomycota > Geoglossomycetes > Geoglossales > Geoglossaceae > Glutinoglossum > Glutinoglossum americanum. The sequence continues at coordinate 1,947 of JAGHQL010000307.1, read as the reverse complement.
AGACCCTCTAATTTCCCGTACGGAAACAGTTCAGCTGAAGTATAATACGCCTTTCCACCTTCTCGCATCAGAGATCCTTGCTCTCCGAGGCTCGGAAGATTTGCCTAAACTTCCCAACATCACCACTGCCTATCTCAACGACAAAGGCAAAGACGACCTTTTTATCAAACTCCTCACTGTCTTCCAAGTCTTCTGGTTCGTGCTTCAAGTCATCGTCCGAGCCGTCAAAGGACTCAATATATCTCAACTAGAGATCGCAGTCACGGCTTTTGCTTTCTGTGCCATCATCACTTATATCTTGGTCTTACCGAAGCCAAAGGGGGCTCAAATTCCTATCACTTTGATGGAATTTGAGACTGCAATTCCCATCGAACGACTGGATTATCTCCATGTGCGAGAACTCCAGGGGTATATTCGGGGACTGTTTGACCCCGGTGAAGGTATCGTCGATAGTGTCGACATCGTGGGTGCTGCGATTCCCAATGACGCCCTGCAGCCAAGTCAAGCGATTATCTATCTCCACATTGGCGTCACTATTGGAGGTGTTATCTTTGGTACGATTCACATTGCCGCGTGGAATTTCACCTTCCCGACACTGATTGAGCAGGCTCTATGGCGAGCGGCAAGCATCATGTCTACAGGTTTGCTGCCGGTGATGTATGTGGTTCTTCTTGCGAATGAGTTTTATGTGAGGGTTCCACACCGGTTTATCAAGATTTGGGATATTGTGTTTGGGGAGTTGTATCTTGCTGCGAGACTCTTCCTCTTGGTGGAGGCCTTTAGGACGTTGTTTTATTTACCGGCGGATGCGTATGTGACAACCTGGACCGCCAGTGTACCTCACTTCTCGTAGTATGAATACCTATGTTTCTCGTATATTATATATAGTTAGTATTCTGCCTGATGCTGACCGACATATCCGTTCCTCCGGCTTGTTACAGTCGCCTACACAATTCTTGCTGGTGACCCGCGGTATTAGCTGGCCAGCTGGCGGTTTACGGCTTTGGGTGGCTCCCTCTCCGATATCTACCCCTCCTCCAAATAGGGCTTCTAGTTCATTATTGGCCCCCTACTCCAAAATATAACACGGTGTGGTGTTACTTCTTGTTAGCTAGTTATCACCTACAATACAAGCTAAAAACCTACCCATCCAACATTGGTAACTCAACTTAAAATAATAGCTTCTCTGGCTTCGCAACCCAACCGGCATCGATATGGACCTTCCTGATTGCTTCTTGATACGCAATGCTGCAGTGGCGTTCAATAAAACCATAATAATACACACGCTTATATATTTAACGCCAGACAATTATAGGACATTGACATATCCTGCTGCCGTCGGGGGCGTGGCTTGCTCGGATACTACATGGGGGGCAACTACTCCTGAACTTGCTCCACCGGCAGATCAAAAATCATCCGATTATAGAAACAGGCCGAGAACACCCCTCGCGTCGTGGTGTTCGACTCTGAGAGGCAAAAAAGATAGACCCGGATCAAACTCTGGTAAGAAAGCTTTAGAAAATTACACGTCTAGACACAACAAACGGGGGAAAAGAGCGAATGGGTAAACGGAGACTCTCGACAAGGACGGAGCATTAGCATGTCTGACTGCGTTTGTACAAACACGAATACGGAAGAAGGAACGACTTGATGCGCGGGAAACAGCAAGCAGTTAGTTAGCTTGTCCCCCTCTTCTGGATATGAGACCGTGTCGTTTTGTCGACTCTCCAACCGGCTCGGCCGCTTCTCTCCGTTATTCAAGATGACAAAAGCTCGCTGATAGGTTGACTTTCTAGGTGTCTTTCATTAAGTGTTGTTGTTATTGGTGCCCTGTCCGCCTCAGCCAAGAAGGAGGTCTCGGCCTCAGGAGTATTACGTTTAGAATATAAAACTTTTCTACCCTAATGTTCCTACCTTCCTATTCGGGAATAGCTGGCAAGCCATGGC